>WNWK01052162.1:0-12260 GCA_009830355.1 Cherax destructor | reverse complement strand
ATGCTATGTATTAATTTAGTCATTCTACGCTGAATGTTTTCTAACGAATTTATGTCCATTCTGTAATATGGAGACCAGAACTGAGCTGGTAATCTAGGTGAGGCCTTACTAATGATGTATAAAGCTGTAATATAACCTCTGGACTTCTGTTGCTAACACTTCTTGATATAAATCCCAGTAATCTATTTGCCTTATTACGTACGCTTAGGCATTGCTGTCTTGGTTTAAGGTTGCTGCTTACCATCACCCCCAAGTCCTTCTCGCAATCTGTATGGCTAAGTTCTACGTTATTTAACTTATAAGTGCTTGGGTTATGGACACTCCCGAGCTTCAGAACCTTGCATTTATCTACATTGAACTGCATCTGCCACTTTTCTGACCACGAATTAAGTTTGTCTAAATCTTCCTGAAGTTCTATGACATCTATGTTTGAATCAATTATCCTACCTATCTTCGTGTCGTCGGCGAATTTGCTCATATCACTAGTAATTCCCTCATCAAGGTCATTGATATATATTATAAATAACAATGGGCCTAAGACTGATCCCTGTGGAACACCACTTGTTACAAGTCCCCATTCGGATTTAACCCCATTTATGCACACTCTCTGCTTCCTATTGGTGAGCCATGACTCGATCCATGACAGCACTTTTCCCCCAATGCCATGAGCTGCCACTTTCTTTAACAGTCTCTGGTGCGGTACTCTATCAAAAGCCTTACTAAAGTCTAAATATACAATATCGAATTCTTTATCGTGATCAACAGCCTCAAAAGCTTTACTGAAGAAGGTTAATAAATTAGATAGGCAGGAACGGCCCCTCGTGAATCCATGCTGGGTATCATTAATCAAATTATGGTTATCTAGATGGCTTCTAATAATATCAGCTATAATTGACTCTAGTAATTTGCCTACAATTGAGGTCACAAACTGCTTCAAAAAACAATCCTGAACTACTTCTAAAAAGTCGTTAGATTCTAAATTCCCTGTCAAGAAATTCCAATCAATCTGACTAAAGTTAAAGTCCCCTAGAATTACTACGTTATCGTGCCTTGTGGCCTTAACAATTTCCTCCCAAAGTAATCTCCCTTGTTCCCTATCTAAGTTTGGAGGACGGTAAATCACGCCTAAAATCAATTTTTCGCACCCCTCTGAAAATTGTATCCAGACAGACTCTGTATGTGTTATTTCAGACTTTATACCCGTTTTTATGCAACAATTTAAATGATCACGGACATAGAGTGCCACCCCACCCCCCTTCCCGATACTTCTGTCTACTTGCTTTCCTGGGGCTGGGATGGAGGATATTGTTAGCCGTCTGGACGACATCATGAGAGGTTAATTATTAGTAACTATATTTACAAGCGAAGAGCTGTTACCTACATCAGCTCTCTCTCTCTCTCTCTGGAAATAAATGGTATAAAATACCGACACTATGATGCTCTGACAGGAGACGTCGACCAGGTGTTTCAGCTCCTTCAGGTCCCTGGTGATGGACCAGGTGCTTCGGCTCCTTCAGTGCCCTGGTGATGGACCAGGTGCTTCGGCTCCTTCAGTGCCCTGGTGATGGACCAGGTGCTTCGGCTCCTTCAGTGCTCTGGTGATGGACCAGGTGCTTCAGCTCCTTCAGTGCCCTGGTGATGGACCAGGTGCTTCGGCTCCATCAGTGCCCTGGTGATGGACATAAGAACATAAGAAAGGAGGAACACTGCAGCAGGCCTGTTGGTCCATACTAGGCAGGTCCTTCACAATCCATCCCACTAACATAATTGCCCAACCTAATTTTCAATTCTACCCAAGAAATAAGCTTTGAAGATTCTATTAACTCAAGTGCGAGTCCCACTCAAATCCAACCCCTCTCACTCATGAATTTATCCAACCTAAATTTGAAACTACCCAAGGTCCTAGCTTCAATAACCCTACTAGGCAGACTGTTCCACTCATCAACTACCCTATTTCCAATATCCTATATCCTATATCCTTTCTAAATCTAAACTTATCTAATTTGAATCCATTATTGCAGGTTCTCTCTTGGTAAATTAGACACATATGCAACACTTGGGTATCTTTATTGAGGAAACGTTTCGCCACACAGTGGCTGTGTGGCGAAACGTTTCCTCAATAAAGATACCCAAGTGTTGCATATGTGTCTAATTTACCAACTCGTCGGTTCTCTGAACCATTCATTCACAGGTTCTCTCTTGGAGAGATATCCTCAAGACCTTATTTATATCCCCTTTGTTAATACCCATTTTCCACTTGTATACCTCGATCATGTCTCCCCTCATTCTACGTCTTACAAGTGAATGTAATTTTAGTGTCTTCAATCTTTCTTCGTAAGGAAGATTTCTAATGCTATGTATTAATTTAGTCATTCTACGCTGAATGTTTTCTAACGAATTTATGTCCATTCTGTAATATGGAGACCAGAACTGAGCTGCGTAATCTAGGTGAGGCCTTACTAATGATGTATAAAGCTGTAATATAACCTCTGGACTTCTGTTGCTAACACTTCTTGATATAAATCCCAGTAATCTATTTGCCTTATTACGTACGCTTAGGCATTGCTGTCTTGGTTTAAGGTTGCTGCTTACCATCACCCCCAAGTCCTTCTCGCAATCTGTATGGCTAAGTTCTACGTTATTTAACTTATAAGTGCTTGGGTTATGGACACTCCCGAGCTTCAGAACCTTGCATTTTTCTACATTGAACTGCATCTGCCACTTTTCTGACCACGAATTAAGTTTGTCTAAATCTTCCTGAAGTTCTATGACATCTATGTTTGAATCAATTATCCTACCTATCTTCGTGTCGTCGGCGAATTTGCTCATATCACTAGTAATTCCCTCATCAAGGTCATTGATATATATTATAAATAACAATGGGCCTAAGACTGATCCCTGTGGAACACCACTTGTTACAAGTCCCCATTCGGATTTAACCCCATTTGGAAAAATAAACACATAAGCAGTATAATGTGATCCTTTATTGACAACGTTTCGCCCACGCAGTGGGCTTTATCGAGTCTGTGACTCGATAAAGCCCACTGCGTGGGCGAAACGTTGTCAATAAAGGATCACATTATACTGCTTATGTGTTTATTTTTCCATTGTGTCGGTATTTTATACCATTTATTTCCATTTTTAACCCCATTTATGCACACTCTCTGCTTCCTATTGGTGAGCCATGACTCGATCCATGACAGCACTTTTCCCCCAATGCCATGAGCTGCCACTTTCTTTAACAGTCTCTGGTGCGGTACTCTATCAAAAGCCTTACTAAAGTCTAAATAAACAATATCGAATTCTTTATCGTGATCAACAGCCTCAAAAGCTTTACTGAAGAAGGTTAATAAATTAGATAGGCAGGAACGGCCCCTCGTGAATCCATGCTGGGTATCATTAATCAAATTATGGTTATCTAGATGGCTTCTAATAATATCAGCTATAATTGACTCTAGTAATTTGCCTACAATTGAGGTCAGGCTTATTGGGCGGTAGTTAGACGGTAGTGACTTGTCCCCTGCTTTAAAAATAGGAATTACATTAGCCATCTTCCACATATCAGACACTACACCTGTTTGAAGAGATAAATTAAAAATGTTAGATATTGGTTCACAGAGTTCCATTTGCATTCCTTAAGAACCCTTGCAAAAAGCTCATCAGGACCCGGCGATTTATTTTGTTTCAGTCGGTCCAGCTGTTTCATAATCATTTCGCTAGTGACTGTGATATTACATAATTTATCTTCTTCTGGGCCTCTGTAAAAATTAATTACTGGGATATTATTAATGTCTTCCTGTGTGAAAACCGAGAGAGAATAATTATTAAAAATAGAGCACATATCATTCTCCTTGTCAGTAAGATGCCCAAAGTTATTTTTAAGGGACCTATCTTATCCCTAACTTTTGTTCTATAAACCTGGAAAAACTTTTGGGTTAGTTTTTGAATCCCTAGCAACTTTAATTTCATAGTCCCGTTTAGCTTTTCTTATTCCCTTTTAACGTCCCTCTTAATGTCAGTATACTGATTTATAAGATGACCCTCACCTCTTTTTATGCGCCTATAAATTCCTTTCTTCTGCCCTAAAAGATATTTGAGCCTATTATTCATCCATTTTGGGTCATTTCTACTTGATCTAATTTCTTTATACGGGATAAATGTTCTTTGGGCAGCCTGTATAGTGTTAAGAAAACTGTCATATTGATACCTCTCTTCTTCACCCCAGTCCACAGTTGATAAGTGTTCTCTAAGTCCATTATAATCTGCTAAGCGAAAATCTGGGACCATTACTGAATTATCCCTACTATCATACATCCATTCAATGCTAAAGGTAATTGACTTGTGGTCGCTATAGCCGAGTTCCTCTGTAATTTCTAAATTATTATATCAAGAAGTGTTAGCAACAGAAGTCCAGAGGTTATATTACAGCTTTTTACATCATTAGTAAGGCCTCACCTAGATTACGCAGCTCAGTTTTGGTCTCCATATTACAGAATGGACATAAATTCGTTAGAAAACATTCAGCGTAGAATGACTAAATTAATACATAGCATTAGAAATCTTCCTTACGAAGAAAGATTGAAGACATAAGAACATAAGAAGAACATAAGAAAGGAGGAACACTGCAGCAGGCCTGTTGGCCCATACTAGGCAAGTCCTTCACAATCCGTCCCACTAACAGAATATTTGCTCAACCCAATTTTCATTGCTACCCAAGAAATAAGCTTTCACAATTCTACCCACTCATGCGCGAGTCCCACTCAAATCCAACCCTCTCACTCATGAATTTATCCAACCTAAATTTGAAACTACCCAAGGTCCTAGCTTCAATAACCCTACTAGGCAGACTGTTCCACTCATCAACTACCCTATTTCCAAACCAATACTTTCCTATATCCTTTCTAAATCTAAACTTATCTAACTTGAATCCATTATTGCGGGTTCTCTCTTGGAGAGATATCCTCAAGACCTTATTTATATCCCCTTTGTTAATACCCATTTTCCACTTGTATACCTCGATCATGTCTCCTCATTCTACGTCTTACAAGTGAATGTAATTTTAGGGTCTTCAATCTTTCTTCGTAAGGAAGATTTATAATGCTATGTATTAATTTAGTCATTCTACGCTGAATGTTTTCTAACGAATTTATGTCCATTCTGTAATATGGAGACCAGAACTGAGCTGCGTAATCTAGGTGAGGCCTTACTAATGATGTATAAAGCTGTAATATAACCTCTGGACTTCTGTTGCTAACACTTCTTGATATAAATCCCAGTAATCTATTTGCCTTATTACGTACGCTTAGGCATTGCTGTCTTGGTTTAAGGTTGCTGCTTACCATCACCCCCAAGTCCTTCTCGCAATCTGTATGGCTAAGTTCTACGTTATTTAACTTATAAGTGCTTGGGTTATGGACACTCCCGAGCTTCAGAACCTTGCATTTATCTACATTGAACTGCATCTGCCACTTTTCTGACCACGAATTAAGTTTGTCTAAATCTTCCTGAAGTTCTATGACATCTATGTTTGAATCAATTTTCCTACATTCACTTGTAAGACGTAGAATGAGGGGAGACATGATCGAGGTATACAAGTGGAAAATGGGTATTAACAAAGGGGATATAAATAAGGTCTTGAGGATATCTCTCCAAGAGAGAACCCGCAATAATGGATTCAAATTAGATAAGTTTAGATTTTGAAAGGATATAGGAAAGTATTGGTTTGGAAATAGGGTAGTTGATGAGTGGAACAGTCTGCCTAGTAGGGTTATTGAAGCTAGGACCTTGGGTAGTTTCAAATTTAGGTTGGATAAATTCATGAGTGAGAGGGGTTGGATTTGAGTGGGACTCGCGCATGAGTGGGTAGAATTGTCAAAGCTTATTTCTTGGGTAGAATTGAAAATTAGGTTGGGCAATTATTATGTTAGTGGGATGGATTGTGAAGGACCTGCTTAGTATGGGCCAACAGGCCTGCTGCAGTGTTCCTCCTTTCTTATGTTTCTTATGTTCTTATGTTCTTAAGAAATAAGCTTTGAAGATTCTATTAACTCAAGTGCGAGTCCCACTCAAATCCAACCCCTCTCACTCATGAATTTATCCAACCTAAATTTGAAACTACCCAAGGTCCTAGCTTCAATGACCCTACTAGGCAGACTGTTCCACTCATCAACTACCCTATTTCCAAACCAATACTTCCCTATATCCTTTCTAAATCTAAACTTATCTAACTTGAATCCATTATTGCGGGTTCTCTCTTGGAGAGATACCCTCAAGACCTTATTTATATCCCCTTTGTTAATACCCATTTTCCACTTGTATACCTCGATCATGTCTCCCCTCATTCTACGTCTTACAAGTGAATGTAATTTAAGGGTCTTCAATCTTTCTTCGTAAGGAAGATTTCTAATGCTATGTATTAATTTAGTCATTCTACGCTGAATGTTTTCTAACGAATTTATGTCCATTCTGTAATATGGAGACCAGAACTGAGCTGCGTAATCTAGGTGAGGCCTTACTAATGATGTATAAAGCTGTAATATAACCTCTGGACTTCTGTTGCTAACACTTCTTGATATAAATCCCAGTAATCTATTTGCCTTATTACGTACGCTTAGGCATTGCTGTCTTGGTTTAAGGTTGCTGCTTACCATCACCCCCAAGTCCTTCTCGCAATCTGTATGGCTAAGTTCTACGTTATTTAACTTATAAGTGCTTGGGTTATGGACACTCCCGAGCTTTAGAACTTTGCATTTATCTACATTGAACTGCATCTGCCATTTTTCTGACCAGGAATTGAGTTTGTCTAAATCCTCCTGTAGTTCACTGACATCTACGTCTGAATCGATTATCCTACCTATCTTCGTGTCATCAGCGAATTTGCTCATATCACTAGAAATTCCCTCGTCAAGGTCATTTATATATATTATAAACAACAACGGGCCCAAAACCGATCCCTGAGGAACGCCACTTGTTACAGATCCCCACTCCGATTTAACCCCATTTATGCACACCCTCTGCTTCCTATTGGTGAGCCATGACTCGATCCATGACAACACTTTTCCCCCAATGCCATGAGCAGCCACTTTCTTTAACAGTCTCTGATGTGGTACTCTATCAAAAGCCTTACTAAAATCCAAATAAACAATATCGAATTCTTTATCATTATCAACTGCCTCAAAAGCCTTACTGAAAAAAGTTAATAAATTAGTTAGGCAGGAACGGCCCCTGGTGAATCCATGTTGAGTATCATTAATCAAATTATGCCTATCGAGATGGCTTCTTATGTTATCAGCTATAATCGACTCTAATAATTTGCATACAATTGAAGTTAGACTTATTGGGCGGTAATTTGATGGTAACGACTTGTCCCCTGCTTTAAAAATAGGAATTACATTACCCATCTTCCACTTATATACCTCGATCATGTCTCCCCTCATTCTTCGTCTTACAAGTGAATGTAATTTAAGGGTCTTCAATCGTTCTTCATACGGAAGATTTCTAAAGCCACCCAAGGTCCTATCCTCTATCACCCTAATCGGAAGATTGTTCCACGCATCTACAACTCTGTGAATGAATGGTTCAGAGAACCGACGAGTTGGTAAATTAGACACATATGCAACACTTGGGTATCTTTATTGAGGAAACGTTTCGCCACACAGTGGCTTCATCAGTCCATACAAAGGAGAATCGTGAAGAACAGGAGGATTGTGAGGTTGTCAGGCCCTCAATCTTGAGTCGATGTTGTAAGTCCATCAATCTTGAATAGAATACCAGCATATGAGCAGAGGAAGCTTATATACTTGTAGATGCGTGGAACAATCATCCGAGTACTGTGATAGAGGCTATGACCTTGGGTGGCTTTAAAAAGAGATTGGACAAATATATGAGTGGGAGGGTCTGGGTTTGATTGGTGTCGTGAGTACGGGAATAAATTCTTAGGTAGTGGTGGTTTTGATATGGACCTGACTTGTATGGGCCAGTAGGCCTTCTGCAGTGTTCCTCCATTCTTATGTTCTTATGACAAGAGAGGTGCAGCAGTTGTAGGAGGTGTCACATTTGTTCAATGTGGAAGTAGGTCGTGCCCAAGGAATAGGCAAGCGAAGAAATCCCTGTATTAAGATACCAAGATGTTGCAGTGTCAGACAGGATGTGAATGAATGGTTCAGAGAACCGACGAGTTGGTAAATTAGACACATATGGAACACTTGGGTATCAATCTTGAATAGAATACCAGCATATGAGCAGAGGAAGCTTCTTAAGTATAAGCAACAGAAGTCCAAAAGTTATTTTACAGCTCTATACATGTAATAATATTGGTAGAATTACCGACAATATGTTAAGTAAAAGGAACACTGCAGCAGGCCTGTTGGCCCATACTAGGCAGGTCCTTCACAATCCATCCCACTAACAGAATAATTGCCCAACCTAATTTTCAATTCTACCCAAGAAATAAGCTTTGATGATTCTATTAACTCAAGTGCGAGTCCCACTCAAATCCAACCCCTCTCACTCATGTATTTATCCAACCTAAATTTAAAACTAAGAACATAAGAACATAAGAATGGAGGAACACTGCAGAAGGCCTACTGGCCCATACAAGGCAGGTCCTTATCAAAACCACCACTACCTAAGAATTTATTCCCGTACTCACGACACAAATCAAACCCAGCCCCTCCCACTCATATATTTGTCCAATCTCTTTTTAAAGCCACCCAAGGTCCTAGCCTCTATCACAGTACTCGGAAGATTGTTCCACGCATCTACAACTCTGTTCGAAAACCAGTACTTGCCTATGTCCTTTCTAAATCTAAATTTATCCAATTTAAATCCGTTATTTCTGGTTCTTACTTGGTTCGATATCCTCAGTATTTTATTAATATCTCCTTTGTTTATGCCCATCATCCACTTGTACACCTCGATGATATCTCCCCTCATTCTACGTCTCTCCAGAGAGTGGAGATTCAACGCTCTAAGTCTATCTTCATACGGGAGATTTCTTATACTGTAAATCATTTTAGTCATTCTATTTTGTATGTTCTCCAATGAATCTATATCCATCCTGTAGTAAGGAGACCAAAACTGAGCTGCATAATCCAAATGAGGTCTCACTAGTGATGTATAGAGCTGTAAAATAACTTTTGGACTTCTGTTGCTTATACTTCTTAAAATAAATCCTAGTAATCTGTTAGCCTTATTGCGCACACTTAGGCACTGTTGTCTTGGCTTAAGATTCCTGCTTACCATGACTCCCAAGTCTTTTTCACATTCTGTATGATCAAGCTCTACTTCACCTAGTTTATAAATTCGAGGGATATTTTCATTACCAAGGACTAGTACCTTACACTTGTCCACATTGAACTTCATCTGCCACTTTTGAGACCAAGACTACCCAAGGTCCTAGCTTCAATAACCCTACTAGGCAGACTGTTCCACTCATCAACTACCCTATTTCCAAACCAATACTTTCCTATATCCTTTCTAAATCTAAACTTATCTAACTTGAATCCATTATTGCGTGTTCTCTCTTGGAGAGATATCCTCAAGACCTTATTTATATCCCCTTTGTTAATACCCATTTTCCACTTGTATACCTCGATCATGTCTCCCCTCATTCTACGTCTTAAGAACATAAGAACATAAGAATGGAGGAACACTGCAGAAGGCCTACTGGCCCATACAAGGCAGGTCCTTATCAAAACCACCACTACCTAAGAATTTATTCCCGTACTCACGACACAAATCAAACCCAGCCCCTCCCACTCATATATTTGTCCAATCTCTTTTTAAGCCACCCAAGGTCCTAGCCTCTATCACAGTACTCGGAAGATTTTTCCACTCATCTACAACTCTGTTCGAAAACCAGTACTTGCCTATGTCCTTTCTAAATCTAAATTTATCCAATTTAAATCCGTTATTTCTGGTTCTTACTTGGTTCGATATCCTCAGTATTTTATTAATATCTCCTTTGTTTATGCCCATCATCCACTTGTACACCTCGATGATATCTCCCCTCATTCTACGTCTCTCCAGAGAGTGGAGATTCAACGCTCTAAGTCTATCTTCATACGGGAGATTTCTTATACTGTAAATCATTTTAGTCATTCTTCTTTGTATGTTCTCCAATGAATCTATATCCATCCTGTAGTAAGGAGACCAAAACGGAGCTGCATAATCCAAATGAGGTCTCACTAGTGATGTATAGAGCTGTAAAATAACTTTTGGACTTCTGTTGCTTATACTTCTTGAAATAAATCCTAGTAATCTGTTAGCCTTATTGCGCACACTTAGGCACTGTTGTCTTGGCGTTAGATTTCTGCTTACCATGACTCCCAAGTCTTTTTCACATTCTGTATGATCAAGCTCTACTTCACCTAGTTTATAAATTCGAGGGATATTTTCATTACCAAGGACTAGTACCTTACACTTGTCCACATTGAACTTCATCTGCCACTTTTGAGACCAAGACATTAATTTGTCCAAATCCTCGTGGAGTTCACTGGTATCCTCCTCAGAATGAATCATACGGCCTATTTTTGTATCATCAGCAAATTTACTCATGTCACTTGCAATTCCTTCATCAAGGTCATTTATGTAAATTATGAACAACAATGGGCCTAAAACTGATCCTTGTGGAACGCCACTAGTGACTAATTCCCATTCAGATTTGACCCCATTAATGGAAACTCTATGCTTTCTATTGGTAAGCCATGCCTCTATCCATGCTAGAACTTTACCTCCTATACTATGAGCTGCCACCTTTCTTAAGAGTCTCTTGTGAGGTACTCTATCGAAGGCCTTACTGAAATCCAAGTAAACTATATCATATTCTTTATCACTGTCTACTGCCTCAAATGTTTTATTGAAAAACGTCAGTAAATTTGTCAGGCAGGAACGACCTCTCGTGAACCCATGCTGAGATTCATTAATCAAATTATGTTCTTCAAGGTGACTTCTAATAATATCGGCTATAATTGATTCTAATAATTTGCCTACTATAGACGTGAGGCTTATTGGACGGTAATTTGATGGAATTGACTTATCCCCTGATTTGAATATAGGAACTACATTAGCTGTCTTCCACATCTCTGGCACAATACCAGTTAGGATGGACGTATTAAACACATTTGGATGAATAATAGGCTCAAATATCTTTTAGGGCAGAAGAAAGGAATTTATAGGCGCATAAAAAGAGGTGAGGGTCATCTTATAAATCAGTATACTGACATTAAGAGGGACGTTAAAAAGGGAATAAGAAAAGCTAAACGGAACTATGAAATTAAAGTTGCTAGGGATTCAAAAACTAACCCAAAAAGTTTTTTCCAGGTTTATAGAACAAAAGTTAGGGATAAGATAGGTCCCCTTAAAAATAACTTTGGGCATCTTACTGACAAGGAGAATGATATGTGCTCTATTTTTAATTATTATTTTCTCTCGGTTTTCACACAGGAAGACAATAATAATATCCCAGTAATTAATTTTTACAGAGGCCCAGAAGAAGATAAATTATGTAATATCACAGTCACTAGCGAAATGATTATGAAACAGCTGGACCGACTGAAACAAAATAAATCGCCGGGTCCTGATGAGCTTTTGCAAGGGTTCTTAAGGAATGCAAAATGGAACTCTGTGAACCAATATCTAACATTTTTAATTTATCTCTTCAAACAGGTGTAGTGTCTGATATGTGGAAGATGGCTAATGTAATTCCTATTTTTAAAGCAGGGGACAAGTCACTACCGTCAAACTACCGCCCAATAAGCCTGACTCAATTGTAGGCAAATTACTAGAGTCAATTATAGCTGATATTATTAGAAGCCATCTAGATAACCATAATTTGATTAATGATACCCAGCATGGATTCACGAGGGGCCGTTCCTGCCTATCTAATTTATTAACCTTCTTCCGTAAAGCTTTTGAGGCTGTTGATCACGATAAAGAATTCGATATTGTTTATTTAGACTTTAGTAAGGCTTTTGATAGTACCGCACCAGAGACTGTTAAAGAAAGTGGCAGCTCATGGCATTGGGGGAAAAGTGCTGTCATGGATCGAGTCATGGCTCACCAATAGGAAGCAGAGAGTGTGCATAAATGGGGTTAAATCCGAATGGGGACTTGTAACAAGTGGTGTTCCACAGGGATCAGTCTTAGGCCCATTGTTATTTATAATATATATCAATGACCTTGATGAGGGAATTTCTAGTGATATGAGCAAATTCGCCGACGACACGAAGATAGGTAGGATAATTGATTCAAACATAGAT
>WNWK01052161.1:0-12260 GCA_009830355.1 Cherax destructor | reverse complement strand
AGTTTGGCCAGTTTTTCGGGAACCTTGGATGATGGGGGCCGCTTTGAGGCGGGGAAATGAAAAATGTTTTTTACCAACATGGCGAGCGGGGAGTTTTACCAATCTAGGTTTCGAAAGATAGGTATTAGGGGGGAAGTGGGTTCGCAGAGTAAAAATTTCGCCCAATGGGTGTTTGAAACAGGGGTTTAAAGGGGAGGCTGCGGCTTGGTCGTTTCTGCGATGAACGAAAAGGGGATGTCGAATCGCCGGTTTTTGGTCGTTTTTGGTGGGCCCGGGGGGGCCCCCGAGGGGGAGACGGGCGAGCGACCGAAATTGCCGCCCCCTTTTCGAGGGAGAAGTTTGAATCAAAGTCAGAAAGTGCAAAGGCCAGAAGTATAAAAAGGGCCGGGACCCTGACCCTAAAGCAGGTGACGGAACCAAAGCACCAGCAAGAGGTAAAAGGGGCATGAGAGGGCCCAAAGAGTCACCCCGTTAAAAAGGCAGGGTCGGGCCGGGTGCGGTATCGGGAAAGGGGGGCCCGGGGGTGAGGGGTTTCCCATGGTTTGGGGCCCGGCCATGGTTAGGTTACTTCTTTTTTTTTTATTTTTAAGAAAAAAAAAAAGAAGAAAATAAAAAAAAAATAAAAAAGAAAAAAAAAGGGGGGAACGTGGGGGAATAGCCCTTGGAGGAATAAAAGAAAGCGTAAATTTTCCCCTTCGCCCCAAGAGGACCCCTCGAAAAGTGGGCAGAGAAAAGAGGAAACCCCGGGCCCCGGGCCCCCCTTCCCCTTCATGTCATTTCCAGCAACCCGGGGAAAAGAAACCCACACCCACCGGGCCATTGGGCGAAAAAAAGAGAGGGGGGCCCGGATATCCGCCACAAAGCATACCGCCTTGGCCACCACCCCCGGAATCCGAAAGGTGGCCTCCAGAGATACACCCGTCGCCTGAAAGATACCCAAGGCCACCCCGGGTGACCGGAGAGGATCGGGACATCCCCAGGCGATCCAGATTCCATGGCAAACTACACCACCGCCAAGGACCTCAACGGAATGGGATGGACCACGATACCCTTCCCCTACCTAGGAACTAGAATGCCTGAGGAAGAAGCTCCAGGGTAAAACTGGGAAGGAAATAAGGGAGGGATGGGGAGGAGGAGGAGGAAAGGGAAAAGGGAGGATGGGGAAGATGGGAAAAAGGGAGGGGGGGATTGGGGGGTAATTAGGTTCGGTCTGAGGAAGAAGACCAAGAGGTCCAATTCCTCAGACCGATAGCCTCTTTACCAAGACAAGGAGCCCCCTTAAAGAGGGGAGACTCGCAGAGATTCTCCTCAGCTCCCTAACCACCATGATGCACCTCAACATTCCTTCACACTCCCTTAGATCTTTCCGCTTCCACCACCTTCTGACATCTTCCATAACCAAACCCACTCATCTCCCACGCACCCCACCCACCCGGATGTATCGATGCTTAATATAAACACACTGCAACTGCCTTGCTAATGGAATGAGCCCCAAACCTCCTTGTCGTACCTTCATCATTACTACTTCCTTACTTAGCCATGCCCTCCCATAACCCCATATATAACATAGAGCCCTTCTCTGCAATTCCTTCACGTCCTCAAAAGTGATGGGAAACACTGCTGCCACATGCCACAGTTTACTAAACACTAATGAGTTGACGATCACCACTCTCTGTTGCAATGTGACGTACCCAGGTTGCCAACCACCCATGCGCTTAATAGCCTCCCGCACTACCATCCCTGCATTAACCTCCCTGGCCTCCACCGGATCCGCCCTATACACCACCCCTCCCCAACCCTCTCCCCTACCCACTCCCCTACCTCCAACAATTTAGATTTCGCATAGTTTACCTTCATTCCAGTAGCCTTCCCAAAAATCTCTACAATACACCCCACAGTCACTAAATCCTCTACCTCTCTCACTAGTATCATGGTATCATCCACATAACCAACAATCCCTGCATCCCTTCCCCTTCCTCTCAGCCACCCCTCCTGAAACTAAATGATAAAAGGGATCCTGCATGCAAGCAAACAATAACTGGGACAAGGGGCATCCCTGTCTCAAACCCATATCCATAGACACCTCCTTTCCTATCCTACCATTTATCTGTACCCTAACCCTGGCTCTCCCATATATAGTCTCTACCCAGCCTACCAATTCATCCCCAAAACCCTGCCTCCTCATGATATCATACAACATACTCCTTTCAACACTATCATAAGCCGCACTCCAATCGATACTCAACACCCCTCCCCCTTCACCACCCTCAATAAAATCCCTAATTTGACCATGACCCACTCCCATACTTCTACCTGGGATTCCACATTGCCCCTTATGTAAGACCATTCCCAACACTTTCTTAAGCCTATTACCTAGTAACTTATCAAAGATCTTATAATCCGCACACATTAAAGTTATAAATCTATAATCCTTCATCATTCGACATTCCTCTCTTTTCTTCACCAAAACCACAACCCCAGTGCTCTGCATACTTCCCAATACCCTCCCATTCTTCATGCAATTGAAGACTTTAACTAAACAATCCTGTAGGGTCTCCAAATTATGCACATAAAATCATTAGGGAGACCATCTAAGCCAGGAGCCTTCCCTTTGCTCAAACCCTGCACAGCCTCCCATACCTCTTCCTCACTAATCTCACCCTCCATGTCCTCCCTTGTCTTCCTTACTAACAATACACCGAATTCCCTCCCCTATTACTGCCTTATCCCTCAACCCCCCCTCTCCCTCCTGCAGATATTCTGTAACCCAGTGATCTATATAATTACTCATTCCTTCAGTAGTTCTTAGCAGTAGTCCCTCCCTATACCCTCCCAACTCCTGACACACCTCCAACATCATCATAGTTGTGTCGCTCTGCCTCTTCCTCAATCGTCGTAGCACACAGGCTGATGGCCTGTCACCCCATAAGACCTCCTCTAGCCCACCTCTCACGCATGTCGCATTAAATCGTTCATTCTGCAAATCTCGCAGACGACCTTTCAGAATACCCATCTCATCCACCATAGAAGTCCCACCCCTCTTGTAACAATCTTCCAGTTGACCTTCCAAGTACCTCTGTAATCAAAATTTTCCCCAATTTTCCTCCCTGCCCATTTGTGTATAATACTTCCTAATACACGGCTTTGCCCACATTTCCCACCAACTCAGTAAGTCCCCTGCATGCTGACCTTTCTCCCATTGTCCCTGCCACCATGCAGCAAAACTCTCACCCTCACCAACTCCTTGCAGTAAACTTACATTCAATTTCCAATAGCTGTCATACCTTTTAATCATTCCTTTCCAGCTGACATCTGCCAACACACCCCTATGATCTGAATATCCTACATCCACTGCGTCGACCCTACCCACCTGTATCGCCTTAGTTACATAAATCCTATCTAGTCGCGCCTGATAACCCCGCCTCACGAACTTGTGCTCCACACACCATCCTCCACCCCTAACTTCATCCATCACCCCGGCCATTCCTAATACCTCCCTCAACACCCCCTGGACACAACCCACTCCCCTGGGCTCTACATCCTTGCCCCGAATTACACAGTTCCAGTCGCCTCCTATAATAGTTACCTCAGGCAGTCCTCTCAAATGATTCAGCAGTACATCCCTCACGAAACATTCCTTAGTACGCCTACATTGATCCGCTGGCATATACACACTTATAAAGCTCACGCGCACGTCTCCCCACACCCCGTCCACCCTCACCACCCTACCCTCCTCACCCGTCTCCCACGCTAATAACTTAAAAAGACTGACCTCGCGTATTTCCACAGCAGCCCTGCCCTTGAATTTCCCTGAACCACCTGCATACACTTTATACCCTTTCAAACACAAGTCCCTCGCACACCTGAAATTATGTTCCTATACAAAACAAATGTCAACCTGAAAACGTTGCATAGTCACCTCTAGCCATCGTTGTTTCACCTCAGCCCTAAGGCCATTAACATTTATGGTAAGACTTTTGAAGGCAACATAGGGGGTTTTCCCCTAAACCTCTGGATTTTTGGCACTCCTCCCCCCTTCTCCTTAGCCCCCTGACCACATTTAGGCCCGTCTCTCCCCTACACCCTTCCCTGTCTCCTACGGGCCACATCTACCTATGCCTTTGTACAGACTCTCTGTGCCGGAGTAATTTCATCCTCATCAGACGGGCCCACAGACCTTTAGCAGGAATCACCACTAGCTTCCATCTCCACAACTTCTGTCTGCTCATCCTGCCTGTGAACGACAGCCACCACATCCCACATCCTGCACCACCAAATGAGAGTCTCCATCCTGCGAGGGAAGCCCTACCTCCCCAGAGATGTTCACAGGCATCTCTTGTCCAACTCCAGGCCCTAATGGTGACACCTCCACCGGTGGGTCGAGGAAATCCCTCAGGGCATTGTGTAATACAGGAGGCAAATCCCCTTCCAAAATCCCCACCTCCACAGGTGCAACCCCCCCCCATCTAATATTTCTGCATCCGAACCCTCAGGCAGAGTCTCACATGTAACACCCTGCTCATCTACCTCATCACTCCATCTCTTACTTTGTCCCCCAGGATTGGAGACAGGCACCACACTCTTCATGTTGTCAACCACCGCCTCCTCCATGCGGGCTTCTTGATGGTGGTCTGTCCTCCTCCCACAAGTAGCTGCAACATGATCATATGCTCCGCAGATTCTACAGGTTTGCTGCTGGCCGGCATACGTAACCTAAACCTGAGTTCGGAAATCGGGAAGGACAACATACGAAGGAATGGGCTTACGTAGTGTCATCTTAATGGAATACGATCCTTCCTGTAGGCCTGCATAAATGACATCAGTCAACCTGCACATCACAGCCGTATGAACCACTCCAAATTGCCGGAACGCCTCACAAATGTCTTCATCAATAATTTCAAATGGCACGTTCCAAACTCGAATATAGGTATAGTATCGAGATACATCCCTCAAGCGTACCTCCAGGCCAGCGTTGATCACCATTCATTTGTCCTGGTAGTCGTCCACAATCCTCTCATACACCTCTGCCGTAGCAAACTTGATGAAAATGCGGTGCGCCCCATTCAGCGCCATGCCTCGTAATTCTTCAGCACTGATGCCATAAGCATCGCGAATTATCGCAGGCAACAAAACAGTCGAGTTTTCGGGGTACACAGCCCCCTGCCAAACCTCAACACACACGGTGTTTATCCTCCTCCTTCCACCAGACGCCATATTACTGAAAATCAGTAACTCTCTCGTCCGCCAGGAGTCAGCAACAAGAGAACCACTCAGCGCAAAGGCCAGGCAGCGAATTCCGGCTTCATGACGTATGAAGTGGATGAAGTGTATAACCTCATTACTTAAGGTGACACAGCGTTTTTAGCTGAGACAGCAATTCAGGACATAAACTCCGAGTGCTGGTTTGGCCATATGTACCCTGTACCCATCAAGGCCACTGACCTGAGTTCAGGGTTAGTGGGTCAGCAGTATTGTTGACACAATCAAAACAGATTCAGCTGTGGGTTGTAGTTTTAAACACTCTAAGTGTGTGGCTAGGAATTATTCTAGCACAATGTCGTCATTAGATCCTTGTTGTCATTTAGATCCTTGCAGATGAGAATTACCCAATTAGAACAAATAATTTCAGTCTGTATAGGGTTGACCCAAGACACAAATATTGACTTTGATGATTTAGAAGTAAAACAGGAATTACTCAACAAGCGTCTGGAAATCATTAATTCAGATTATGAGAATTATGAGAAGAATTCCTAGAATCTAACCCATCAGAGGAAGGCCTTAAAAATGTTTTGGATACTTTTAGTGATCAACAATTAAGGTGGACAGGAGTACAGGCTTCATGCCACAAAACTTTGTCACAGAGACCTACTGTAACTAGTGGTCAGACACCTGTCACACCTGTGACACCTGGTGTTGGCTTACCCAATCTTCCTACCTTGCCAATGCCAATTTTTCAAGGTAATAATTATGAAGAATTTATCAGTAGGTCTCAGTCCTTAGTAAATTCACGTACTGACATAGATAAGATAGCTAAGTTCAACTATCTTAAATATCTTGTAAAAGGAGAACCCTTTGAACAGATTAAATAATTTCTGGTGGTCAAAGGCAATTACGCTCTAGCCTTACGTGTCTTAGCAGATAATTATCTTGATGCTGACAAAGCCAGGGTTAGGCATGCAGTCTTAATATCAAGCTTGAAACCACCCAAACATTGTCTTTCAGACTTACAGTCATTTAGAATCACATTAGACAATAGTCTCAGAACTCTAGGAGTTAAATATGACCTAAGGCAATGTGATTGGTTTATCAGTGGTATTGTACAAGATAAATTGTCACCACAAACCATTGAACGTTTAAATATTATGTTCAATAAACGCTATTTCATTTGTGAAGAAATTTACAATGGTTTACAATCAATAGTTTCTTGCATGCAAGCAACGAGACAAGATGATAAATCTTCTAATCCTATTGTGGATAATAAAACTTCAACTCAGTATAAAAAGAGTATACCTACTCCCACTAAATCACCGAATGGGAAATCCCATGTAGGCACTTATCAAGCTGTGAACACAACAGACAGTAAACAGACTGTCACACATAAACGTACTCCAAAATGTGTACTTTGTGATGGAACACATTGGACACAGTATTGTATTCAATACACAACAATGGAGGCACGGAAGCAACGTGCTCAACAGCTGAAAAGGTGCACTAAGTGTCTAGGTGAACACAAGGGAGGTAAATGCTCACTGAGGAAGTGTTTTAAATTCAAGGGAATGCATCATACAACATTATCCCAAAGCCCTTATGCTGAACAACCGACTTCCACAGAGTCAGCATTAAATGTGAGAGATAAGTCTATATCGACTGCTCTCTCAATAGCTCGAGTAGAGTTAGGGTGGTAGTAGGTAGGGTGGCCCGGTGGTCTGGTGGCTAGAGCTCTCGCTTCACACACGGAGGGCCCGGGTTCGATTCCCGGCGGGTGGTAACATTTTGAAGTGTTTCCTTACACCTGTTGTCATGTTCGCCTAGCAGTAAATAGGTACCTGGGTTGTTAGTCGACTGGTGTCGGTCGCATCCTGGGGGACAAGATTAAGGACCCCAATGGAAATAAGACAGACAGTCCTCGATGACGCACTGACTTTCTTGGGTTATCCTTGGTGGCTAACCCTCCGGGGTTAAAAATCCGAAGAAATCTCTTATCCAATAAATTACACAAAACCAAGGTGCTAACACTATTTGATCAAGGCTCACAAAGGTCTTTCATAAGACGAACTGTGTTGCAAAAACTGAATAAGTTAGCCTGTCCTGACATACAGACGGACACAATTAGTCCAATTGATTTACTATCACTGTTATGTGGAAAATATAGTAAGCAAACATGATGTTCACTTGCTGAAAACAGCTGGAGGCTATATGATATGTGGACCAATTCCCTCTCAAAGCGGGAAAGAAGCTGATATTGATTCAGTAGAAAATGTACTAGTTACAAGAATAACTGCTGATCATGTACCACAACAAAAATTATCATTACTGGAAGAAATGAATGAACCAGTTGATAAGTTGTAGGATTTAGATGCGATAGGTATAGATGTAAATAAACCAAGCCCACAGGAGTCTGAGACTTATAACCAATATTTGGACACTGTCAAATATGAAGATGGACAGTATTAGGTTAGGTTACCATGGAAATTAAATCCACCACATCTACCTAGCAATTATCGAATGGCTTTCGGACAAATGAAAGCACAAATACATGAGCTCAAGAAGAATCCATAGCTGCTGACTGTCTATGATAATATCATACAAGAACAGTTAGACAATAAATTCATTGAGGAAATAGTCAAGATAAGTTGAAGAAAGATGCTCATTATCTACCGCACCACGGAGTCAGGAAAATTTCTGAAACCACTCCACTACGTGTTGTATACAATTGCAGTGCACGTGCAAATAAAGATGTAGCAAGCCTTAATGACTGTCTGATGACCGGACCCTCACTAACTGAGAAGCTTGGAGACGTGCTGTTGAAATTTCGCACAAATCCATATGCCTACAAGGCTGATATTTCCGAAGATTTCTTAAGAGTAGGACTACAAGAAATAGATAGAGATTATACTCGATTCTTGTGGCCAGAAAATCCACATGATCCTCAAAGTCCTGTGAAAACTTATCGTTTCAAGTCAGTATTATTTGGTGCAACATCCTCTCCATTCTTACTAGAAGCTACTCTTTATACACATTTGAAGAAATCTGAAAGTCCCTTCAAAGAAATCTTAAAGAAAAGTTTCTATGTGGATAATCTTCAAGGTACTGTGAATAAAGAGGAGGATTTGAAATCCTTATACAGAGAAGCTAACAAGGAGATGAAAGAATCAAATATGCCTCTAAGGATGTGGAATACTAATTCAAACCAATTAAGGGAACTTATCAAAGAATATATCCCTAAAGCTGAAATTCCTGAATGTAACAACATGGTTAGACTTAATTTGAACACACAGGAAGACACTTTGAGTCTCAAAAGGATAAACAATAAATCAAGCAGTATACTCACTAAACGTAGTTTACTGTCAGAGGTATCACAATGTTTTGATCCTCTAGGACTCGTCTCACCAATTACCAAAAAAGGTAAAATGCTTGTACAAGATACTTGGAAGATCAAAATAGGTTGGGATGAGAACTTGCTTCGAGAAATGAGTCAAGAATGGGATGAAATATCCAAGGAGTTTAAACAACTTCATCAAATTAAATTTCCCAGACAAATTGGTCAAGAGGAAAACAAGTACACATTACATGTGTTCTGTGATGCGTCAACCAGAGGTTATGGCGCTGTAGCTTACGTGAGTAACGCTGAAGGAAGTACTTTAATTACTTCAAAGGCCAGGGTTGCACCCTTGAAGGTCAGAACAGTACCACAATTGGAACTGACAGCACTCTATGTAGGTACAAAATTAGCTGTCTATCTCAACAAAGTACTTGATCACCTCACTATTGAAAAAACTGTGATCTGGAGTGACAATGAGGCAGTTCTCCAGTGGTTGAGAAATAATGAGAGTAAGTTGGTCTATGTACATAATAAAGTAGCAGAAATAAGAGAGATGCTGACATGTTGTCACGTGGTGTCACATTCAAGAAATTTGTGGATAATAAATTATAGCTCCACTTACCTAACTGGCTCACTAATGAAAATAACTGGCCACAGCAAAAAGGTCACATTATGCCAGAAGAAACAGTCTGCTTGAACACAGCAGAAATAGTCTGTTTAAATACTGCAGAATAACGGAGCGGCTACAGGAGGCCAATATCTCTGAAATACGTAGGGAGACACTAGTCAGAGAAATAGCAAACATTGAATTAAAACTAAAGGAATCTTACAGGAATCAAGAGACACGGGAAGAACAAAAAGCCATAAATGAAATTGAAAGAAACCCAAAGTATTTCTTTTCCTATGCATATGTACAAGCATATGTGTCTAATTTAACAAAATCAAAGTCGAGAACAACAACCAGTATTGGGCCCCTACTTAAACGGGATGGGTCCTACACAGATGACAGCAAGGAAATGAGTGAGTTACTTAAGTCCCAGTATGACTCAGTTTTTAGTGAGCCACTAACCAGAATAAAAATCGAAAACCTATATGAATTTTTTATGAGAGTGCCACAGAATTTGACAGACGCATGCCTTTCTGACATCACCACGACGCCAAATGACTTCGAAAAGGCAATAAATGACATGCCCATGCACTCTGCTCCAGGCCCAGACTCATGGAACTCCGTGTTCATCAAGAACTGCAAGAAGCCCCTATCACATGCTTTAAACATTTTATGGAGAGGGAGCATGGACACTGGGATCGTCCCGCAGCTACTAAAAACAACAGACATAGCCCCGCTCCACAAAGGGGGCAGTAAAGCAATAGCAAAGAACTACAGACCAATTGCGCTAACGTCCCATATCATAAAAATCTTTGAAAGGGTTCTAAGAAGCAAGATCGCCACCCATCTTGATACCCATCAATTGCACAACCCAGGACAGCATGGGTTTAGAGCAGGCCGCTCCTGTCTGTCCCAACTACTGGACCACTATGACAAGGTCCTGGATGCTCTAGAAGATAAACAGAATGCAGATGTTATATACACAGATTTTGCAAAAGCCTTTGACAAGTGTGATAATGGTGTAATAGCACACAAAATGCGTGATAAAGGCATAACAGGAAAAGTTGGTAGATGGATCTATAATTTCCTAACACGTAGAACACAAAGAGTAGTAGTCAACAGAGTAAAGTCTGAGGCAGCTACTGTGAAAAGCTCTGTTCCACAAGGCACAGTACTTGCTCCCATCCTATTCCTCATCCTCATATCAGATATTGACAGGGATATAAGCCACAGTGCTGTGTCTTCCTTTGCAGATGACACCCGAATCTGCATGACAGTGTCCACCGTTGAAGACACGGCTAGACTCCAAGCAGACATAAACCAAATCTTTAAATGGGCTGCAGAAAACAATATGAAGTTCAATGATGAGAAATTTCAATTACTCAGATACGGAAAACGTGAATAAATTAAAATCTCTTCGGAGTACAAAACTAATTCCAACCACACAATAGAGCGAAAAACTAATGTCAAAGACCTGGGAGTGATCATGTCAGAGGATCTCACCTTCAAGGACCATAACAAAGTAGCAATTGCATCTGCTCGAAAAATGACAGGATGGATAATGAGAACCTTCAAAACCAGGGATGCCAAGCCTATGTTGACACTTTACAGAACACTTGTTCTATCTAGGCTAGAATATTGCTGCACACTAACGGCACCTTTCAAGGCGGGTGAAATTGCTGACCTTGAAAATGTGCAGAGAACCTTCACCGCACGCATAAGTGCGATAAACCACCTCAACTACTGGGAACGCTTGAAGTTCCTAAACCTGTACTCTCTAGAACGCAGGCGGGAGAGATACATTATTATATACACATGGAAAATTCTCGAGGGCTTAGTACCAAACTTGCACACAAAAATAACTCCCTACGAAAGCAGGCGATGTAACATCCCCCCAATGAAGAGCAGGGGTGCCACTAGCACGTTGAAGGACAACACAATAAGTGTCAGGGGCCCAAGATTGTTCAACTGCCTCCCAGCATACATCAGGGGGATTACCAACAAACCCCTGGCTGTCTTCAAGCAGGCGCTGGACAGGCACCTCAAGTCGGTACCTGACCAGCTAGGCTGTGGTTCGTACGTTGGACTGCGTGCTGCCAGCAGTAACAGCCTGGTTGAGCAGGCTCTGGTCCAACAGGAGGACTGGTCACGGAGCGGGCCGCGGGGGCGTTGACCCCTGGAATTCTCTCCAGGTATACTCCAGGTACTGTCACCTATTATTGGAACACTCTTCAACAGATCCAATGAAGCCTCCACCTTCCCATCAATACTCAAAATAGCGAGGGCCCGATCCACAAAGGAGGTGATCAAAGACACTTGAATATTTATAGATACAGATACAGATCTGATCTGATTACTCGATACAGATTCTGCTACTGACTCTTGCCCTGGCAGGTCATAGCAGCTCTGACTCTCCAGTCTCCCTACGATCCCCGTTGGGGAGGGGAACCTTTACCTGATCCACGATGGCTCACAGAGTGAAAATCAAGGCTAAGGACTCTTCAACCACTGATGCTTCCAAGCTTGCCCTTGCTACTGCCCTTAAAAGCAGTTTGCAGTTGAAATTCTCAGGAATTACCACTCTACACGAAGCCTTCCTTGTCACCTTCATCAATGATGAGGAAGCAGAAAAAGTCCTCTCACCATCTGCTATCACGACCCTTGATGATCAAGGCTTTGTTCTCTCAACATCGCCATTTATGAGAGCAAAACGATCCGTGTTTATGAAGTGACTTGAAAACTCATCACCTCCATGACTACCGACGAAATCAAGCAATCAATTGAAGATCTCAACGACTGGGCTGAATTAGAAGCTGTAATCAAGATCCCCAATGCCTCATCAATGCTGAAAATCACGTTTATCGACGTGAACATGGCTGCCAGAGCTCTCTCTGATGGTCTAGCTGTCTCATACTACTACATCAACCCTGGTCAACTTGAACCTGAACGTTTCAAGCAAATTTCACCTTGCTGGACATGTTTTTCCTACAGTCATTCTACCAACGATTGTCACGTCAAGAACAAGAAAATATGTTCCACTTGTGGGTCTGAAGGTCACGACTTTCGTTCCTGCACCTCCACTACTGCTGCTACCTGCACCTCCACTACTGC
>WNWK01052160.1:0-12260 GCA_009830355.1 Cherax destructor | reverse complement strand
GGGGACCAATGTGGCAAATGTTGTAAGTTTATGGAATAGGTGTAAAGTTCTGAAGGCTGAAAAATTTTTTATGAGGATGGTGAGGCTCAGGTTAGGGTGTGTAGGAGAGAGGGAGATTACTTTCCAGTAAAAGTAGGTCTTAGACAGGGATGTGTAATGTCACCATGGTTGTTTAACCCGTAAACGGTCCAAACGTATATATACGTTTACTACCCCAGTGCCCCGAATATTTTGAATTTTTTTTTTTATAGAAATAAAGAGCACATTTTTGTAAGTGTTATAGCATAAAAAAAAAAGTTAGGCTCAGTACTTATCGATATATGAGGCCAAGAAGGTGGCACTGAATGCTCACCTGACGGCAACATCGAGTCCTGTCGCCTGCAGAAGTGTTGCCGATATAACTTTTTTGTTTTTATATTATTTTATATAATTTTTATGTTCTGATAATTACAATTTACAGTAGTTCTTTGTTCTAACACTAATATTAGGTACTGAAATTGTACTCAAATTGTCACAAACACACTGACAGGTGGACGTTTACACCTGTTTTGGTCATTTACTATTGTCTAGGAATATATACAAAGTATTTATAGGTCCCAGCAATGTTTTGGATACTTGGGAGTATATAATAATAATAATAATAATAGGAATAATAATATGAATAATGAAAATAATAATAAGAAATAATAAGTTCTCTTCAAGCACAATGTAAGACAAGTCAGTCCACTGCTGACAGTGACAAGATAAGAGAAGATAATTGGTGACATATGATGAGCGTACGCGAGGGTGCCGTGATAAGATAAGGTAAGGGATGACATTTGATTAGCATCCCCCTCTGTTTTCACTGTTACACAAACATATCTGTCTGTTTATCTGTCTGCCAAGCTCTCTGTCTATGCTCTTGCGCTACCGTCCACAGGATGGATATGGGGTGCACAATAAACTAGCCACTTCGGTGGCAAAATCTAAAATCTCTGTCTATCTGTCTGTCTGTCAAGCTCTCTGTCTGTGTCTGTCAAGCTCTCTGTCTATCTGCCTGTCTGTCAAGCTTGCTCTGTCTGTCCATCTAGCATCTAGCTCTCCCGTCTCAGAGAGATCCACTCCTGAACCAACACGTCTGGTTCCTGACCAAGTGTAAACACGTATTTGCCAGTCATGTTTACACATATCTACAAGCCCTTTGTCTGCATTTTTTTGGGTTATCCTAGCAAATTTACACTATGTATAATTGTATTTGTGTGCCTGTGAGACAGAGATAGACAGAGGGCTAAGATGTATTCTATGCTGACCAGGCATCTCGGGCCAATCGTGCCAAATTTGAAGGCAGGAAAAATAAAACGTAAATATTCATTTGGGGCAATAGCGGTACTAACGTATATATACGTGTGGACCGTTTACGGGTTAATATATTTATAGATGGGGTTGTAAAAGTAGTAAATGCTAGGGTGTTGGGGAGAGGGATGGGATTAAATTATGGGGAATTAAATGCAAAATGGGAGTTGACACAGTTACTTTTTGCTGATGATACTGTGCTTATGGGAGATTCTAAAGAAAAGTTGCAAAGGTTAGTGGACGAGTTTGGGAGGGTGTGTAAAGGTAGAAAGTTGAAAGTGAACATAGATAAGAGTAAGGTGATGAGGGTATCAATCGATTTAAATAAAGAAAAATTGGATATCACATTGGAGAGAGGGATTATGGAAGAAGTAAATGTTTTCAGATATTTGGGAGTTGACTTGTCAGTGGATGGGTTTATGAAGGATGAGGTTAACCATAGAATTGATGAAGGAAAAAGGGTGAGTGGTGCATTGAGGTATCTGTAGAGACAAAAAAACGTTATCCAAGGAGGCAAAGAACGGAATGCACGAAAGTATAGTGGTACCAACACTCTTATATGGGTGTGAAGCATGGGTTACAAATGCTGCAGCGAGGAGGAGGCTGGAGGCAGTGGAGATATCCTGTCTAAGGGCAATGTGTGGTGTAAATATTATGCAGAAAGTTCGGAATGTAGAAATTAGGAGGTATGGAGTTACTAAAAGTATTTGTCAGAGGGTTGAAGAGGGGTTGTTGAGGTGGTTTAGTCATTTATAGAGAATGGATCAAAGTAGAATGACTTGGAGAGCGTATAAATCTGTAGTTGAAGGAAGGCGGGGTAGGGGTCGTCCTAGAAAAGGTTGGAGGGAGGGGGTAAAGGAGGTTTTGTGGGCGAGGGGCTTGGACTTCCAGCAAGCATGTGTGAGCGTGTTAAATAGGAGTGAATGGAGACAAATGGTTTTTGGGACCTGACGAGCTGTTGGAGTGTGAGCAGGGTAACATTTTGTGAAGGGGTTCAGGGAAACCAGTTAATTGATTTAGTTGGACTTGAGTCCTGGAAATGGGAAGTACAATGCCTGCACTTTAAATGAGGGGTCTGGGATAGTGACAGCTGGGAGGGACTATTCTCAGCTGTCATATCTGAGTGCCTCTGCAAAGACAGTGATTATGTATGAGTGTGGTGAAAGTGTTGAATGATGATGAAAGTATTTTCTTTTTGGGGATTTTCTTTCTTTTTGGGTCACCCTGCCTCGGTGGGAGACGGCCGACTTGTTGAAAAAAAAAATTATAAATAGAATTGCTGGTGTATTTATTCTTAATTCACCAACCACACTCATGAGCACCTTACTGGTGTTAATGAGAAGCTGTCTTACCTTTGATATACCTTTGATGAGTTTTGAGAGTCTACTCCCAGAGCCCAGCTATGGGCCAGGCTCATCTGGTGCTTGCCTGGTCAACCAGGCTGTTCCTGCTGGAGGCACGCTGCCTCACATATCCACCACAGCCTGGTTGATCTGGCACCTGGTGGAGATACTTGTCCAATTTCCTCTTGAAGATGTCTACACTTGTTGCAGCAGTGTTTCTGATATCTTCTGGTAAAATGTTGAATAATCTGGGACCAGGAATGTTGATATGGTGTTCCCTTACTGTGCCCACTGCACCACTGCTCTTCACTGAGTTTATTTTGTACTTCCTCCCATATCTCTCACTCCAGGGTATATTGGATTTAATTTTAATTTGTATCCCCTTGTTTTTATCCTCTTCTGATGAAGTCTATCCATGTTCTTAATCCTCTTGTGATACAGTTTATCCTTGTCTATCCTGGGCAGTATTATATGCCACGATCATATCCACTTTTTTTTTCCTTAGTAAATGCAAAAATTGATCGTCAAGTTAAGGGAATTTTGAGGGCAATTTATATTTCATTTCAGACTTGAAGATTATTTAGTCTGACGAGAAGCTCTTGATCCTGGGAATTGGACCTGTCATTCCTTTCCTTGGATTAAACCTGATTGCTTGCCATATCTCAGGTGTTGCATGACCCCTATGGATTTAGCTCTTTTTCCCTAAGTATAATAATAATAAATATTAGAGGCAGTTGTATTAATTAATTTATTTTTACTGATTATTTAATTTGTTAGTCTACTTAATTCTTTCGTTTATTTATTAATTTTACAATTCAAAAAAAAGTATTTATTTTTGTTTTGGTTTTCCATTAAAATCTTGGCAACTTATATTTGTTTCCTTTAGTTTTATTTTACTATACAGTGGTACCCCGAGTTTGGTACGCCTCCCAACTCGAACAATTATGTAAGTGTATTATTGTAAGTGCTTTTTTAAGTGTATTTTTGAGGGTCTGAAATGGACTAATCTAATTTACATTATTCCTTATGGGAACAAATTAGTTCGGTAACGGCACTCGAACAGCCTTCTGGAACAAATTATGGCCAAAACTCAGGGTACCACTGTATATTAAAAAAAAAAATTGTTTTTACTAATAAATATGAAGCCATCTTTATTTTTCCCAGTCTTGTCTGCTAAAGCTTCTAGAATTTAGTGTTTTTCTCTAATTCATTTTTTGTCAAGTCCACAGTGGATAGTGTTTTTTATTTATAATATACATGTCCATTTATGAGTGGAAATTTTGAGGTTCCGAGGGTCATTTAAAATATATACTTCAGGAAAGACAGCGAGAGAATGTAATGGTGAATGTGTGTTGTCCTTTGGGGATTACTTTGGTGTGGAAGAGCCGTTGTGTTTTAAAAGGCCTTCTTTCAAGGCCATTTTATGGTTGCATGAACTGCATATTTCTCTTGCTGGTTGTGTCGTTTTCTTGTTTAAATGCCTGAATGACCACATCACAGGTTACTGTAGAGTGAAAAATGGTCTAACTCAGATGTGTGGAATTACTTTTAAGTTATTCAGTTGCACTTGAAGGATTGAAGGAGCAGGACTATAACTACAGTGTAAATGTAGTGATAATTGAACTGAAAAAAATGTCATTCGTACTGAGAAAGAACTGCAGTCTTCACTGTTCATTTATCGAAATGCAATTTGTCAAAAAGACATTGATTGCACGTCAATAAGTTTCCTAATAAGATTGCAAGTCTTTCCCATCTACTCTGACTTATGCTTGTGGTGTCCCATCATTAATTTTATTCTATTATTTGTAAACTTTTAGTTGTCTGCTACACACCCCTCCCTCGAGCTCATTCCACTTATTAACTTTTACATCTGCAAAAAAAAAAAAAAAAAAAAACTGATGGAATCGTTTTTATTTAGCACCAGTTTTCCACAGTTTAGGTATGTGTTTTATTATTGTTCCAGGTGTTTGTTGTGGAGAAGTTTGCCCTGTGTCTTCTGATATCCTTAGCGTTAATGTTTGGATGGTTATTATTATTTCTCTTGTATCTTCTGGTGAAGGAACACCGACTGTTTTGTCTTTCTTCATAGCTCTTATTTTTTTTTATATACAGTGGTCCCTCGGTTTTTGCCAAAAATTCGTTCCAGAATGCTGCTCAAGTGCCATTACCGAACGAATTTACTTCCTTAAGAAATAATGTCACGTAGGTTAGTCTATTTCAGACCCCCAAAAATACACTTGCAACAGCACTTACGAAAATACACTTACATAAATGTTCGAGTTTGGAGATGCACGAAAACCGAGGGACCACTGTACTTTTCTTTAAATGTGTGTATTATATGACATTTGCATTCTCAAATTTGGGTCTAATAAAGGTTGTAAAGGATTTTGCCAACATATCTTCGTATATGCACTTTAAAGACAAGCTTAATGTTGGCAAATATAAGAGACTCATAATTACGAATATGTGGTCTACCGGCAATCACTTTTTTATTTAATATTACCCTAGTTATGTCAGTGCTGTATCTGATGGTCTTGAAATTTAATCATCTATATAATTCTCATGGGGCTTGCTTACAGTTTCATCCATCTTCATTAATATGACAAGTTTTTCCAGTGCTCAGTAAGACATGATTCATGGTGTATGTATGTTTGTGTGTTTAATAGTCTCTCATAATGGAAAAGAGAAAGCATTGCAGTATAAAGTGATTCTTTGTTGACAATGGTTAGCCCACACAATGGGCTATATCAAGTCACAACTAAATTGACCTTGCTAGAGAGGATGAGTCTATATAGAGTGTAGTGAGGCGCATCCTCTCTCCAGGTAGATCTGTTTGTGACTTGGTTAAGTCCCCCTGAGTGGGCAAGACATTATCAGTAAAGGATCACATTATTCTGCACTTGTTTCTGCATTTTTCATAGTGTTGGTATTTTGTACCATTTCTCTCCAGCATCCCATAATATTTGACTACTCCCTCTTCTTGAATAATAATAATAATAATAATAATAATAATAATAATAATAATATGTCTGCTTCCCTGTGCATGGTTTTCTTCATTGCACACTGCCTAATCTACATTAATTTGAAGATTTTTCATAACACTGTTCTTTTATAATTCCTTTATAAATTTTTGACATAAAGATCGTCCCTCACTGAGGCTGGGTGACTTGAAAAAGAATAAAACTATATAAAGCATTTCTTCTCTTTACATTTAGTAATTTCTTTATAATTATCTATTCATACTTTTCTCCTTCTCTATCTATCTGTTTTTTTACTTAATTATTTCATGTTATTTGTTATTCTCAACATTTTATCATTAATCCTCACACCAATCATTAACTTTTCATCTATATTACCATCTGGAACATTGCTCCAGTGTATTAATAATAATAATAATAATATAGAGGACTTTCTATATGACTTAAAGACTGTATTTAATCATTATCAGGAGAAAGGTCTCTCTTATCTAACAACGTTCGGGTAACATTACAAATGAGGAACATTTAGTACAGGGGGGTCCCTAACTTACAGATGTCCCGAGTTACGAACATCTTCATTTACAAACAGGTCACTTGGGATCCTGTTAGTTTGTAGTTACAAACACCTGTCAGACATAAGCAGCATTTGTACTATTGTTTTCTTTAGAAAAATAGATTCTGTGTTGCAGACAGCTCTTTTCAAGTCGAAATAGCAGGAACTTAGCTTGCTAATTAAGTTTGAGACTCGTGTACGTATTGTACTGTACACTAGATAATACCAACAAACTTAACATTGGCATAATTCATTCTTAGTCTTAAGTTTTAGCCAGAGTTTATTGTTATAAGCTCTGCATTTTTGTTATTTTCTTATTTACAGTAAGTGAAATGTAATTTAGATCATGACAGTGTAGCAAACAGTGTTACCCAGCATACAAACACATCTGCTCCTTGACTTACAATAGTTCGACTTACAATATTTTGACTTTACAGTGGTGCAACAGCAATTGCTTTGGAGATGAAACTTAAGATAATTACCCAGCATGAAGGCGGCAAGCAAGTCCGTAACTCGTATTCATTGATTTACTTTTCAGTACTGGTATTTAGTTACAGTAATTATTTGTTTAATTACTTATTCAGTGACAGTAGTTATTTATTTACTTATTTATTTATCATATATTCAACTTACGATGACCTGAGTGATATACATAATAAACTTACAATGGATTTGCCAGAACGTAACCCCATTGTAAGTTGAAGAATGTCTGTACAATATTTTGCTCTTGAAAGGTTACTGCAAGCCAGTGTATGCTGCAAGATTATTGCCCCTGTCAGTGGTGTCTCCAGAGTCTGTATGGACGTTTTAAACTATAATTTCACGATGACATGAAAATTAATGGAAAAAACGTTATTTAATAAAGGGTAAATCCAGTTTCATCGTATTATGTTAAGAGGCCTCCTCATTGTCATGTTACAGCCTCTTCATTACGTCATGTTACATAGCCTCTTCATTATGTCATGCTAATGGCCTCTTCATTATGTCATGTTACATAGCCTCTTCATTATGTCATGCTAATTGCCTCTTCATTATGTCATGTTACATAGCCTGTGTAATGTTACATAACCTCTTCATTATGTCATGTTAATATCATAACGATAAAGTACTGATTCTTCGTCTTTGTTAAATAATGATTTTTTTTAATCATACTTATTGAAGTATAGAAATGAACTACAAACATTGAAGTATAGAAATGAACTACAAACATTGAAGTATAGAAATGAACTACAAACATTGAAGTATAGAAATGAACTACAAACATTGAAGTATAGAAATGAACTACAAACATTGAAGTATAGAAATGAACTATAAACATTGAAGTATAGAAATGAACTACAAACACTGATATACCTTACCTTTGATATACCTTTGAAGAGTTTCGAGAGTTTATCTACTCTCTGAGCCCGGCCATGGGCCAGGCTCGTCTGGTGCTTGCCTGGTCATCCAGGCTGTTGCTGCTGGAGGCTCGCTGCCCCACATATCCATCACAGCCTGGTTGATCTGAAGTATAGAAATGAACTACAATCACTTAAGTATAGAAGTGAACTACAAACACTGAAGTACAGTGGACCCCCGGAAATCGGACATAATTCGTTCCAGAATGCTGTTCTAGTGCCATTACCAAACGAATTTGTTCCCATAAGGACAAATGTAAATTAGATTAGTCCGTTTCAGACCCCCAAAAATACACTTACAAAAGCACTTACAAAAATACACTTATATAATTATTCGAGTTGGGAGCAGTACGATTTTCGGGGGTCCACTGTATAGAAATGAACTACAAACATTGGAGTATAGAAATGAACTCCAAACATTTGTCTCTCCTGGAAAAAACACTAATTTAATACATTCCTAATTCCCACCAAATTATAGTTGGTCTCATTTGATAAATGGAAATGTAACTAACTTTTTTGTGTACGAATCGTAATGGTGCTGCCTGATTACTAATACATTTATATATATATATATATATATATATATATATATATATGTGGCTAACCACTCTCAGTCAGTGCACAAATATTCGTATTCTTAGGCTTTCGCATTAGAATCTGCTCCCAATACTCATTTGGAGAGTCACATACGCCATGGAACTGGTGGGGTTTAAACTCATGGCGAATGAGTTGCAAAATTCCAGGATTCACACCCCATCTGTTCTGTGATTTGTTTGCAGTTGTGTCGTTACGATTTTGCGAGTCGAAAGTCATAAGTTGAGTACCTATAATGTATGTGTAGTGAAAAGTGACCAAGGCTGTTGTACGACCATATTCATCCTATTCATCCGAGTTTTAATTTTTTACTCTTGTAGTGGTTTAACTCTACATAGTTTGTTTTGAGAGTATGTTATGTCATGGTGAAAGGTTGTATGTAAGTAGTTAGTGTGGTGAAGAATGTGAAAAACAAAGTCTTGGACCTCACATTAATGTAATGTTTTACTTGCCCTAAAATAATATGAAATTTATGTGATTTTCATTATCCAGCTTGTCTACCAGTGAAATTTGTATTGATTTATTGGAAGTGACATTACCTACTAAACTGTGCAGTGATTTTGTGATGGTAATATTAGTCAGACTTGAGTCCTGGAGGTGGGAAGGGCAGTACCTTCACTCTGAAGGGGTGAGGATGTTGCATCTCAGAGAGCCATCTGAATTGGGATGTCAGCACACTTCTGGCAAGACAACAATTGAATGAATGATGGTGAATGTGTTTTTTCTTTGGATCACCCTGCCTTGCTGAAAGACAGTCATTGAGGTAAAGCAAAAAATTTTTTTGACCTCTCAAGGGAGGTTCTTGATGCTGGTGAGGGGATCTAAGGAATTGGATCTGTGCTCCAGTTCCCTGAATTATGCCTGAATACCTTCCATCCCTCCCTTCCCCCCACAGGTGCTGTATAATCCCTATGGGTTTATTTTTTTATTAACACATTGGCCGTTTCCCACCAAGGTAGGGTGGGAAATGGCTGAGACGCACTTACAGTACAGTTATAAAACTGTAACATTAACACCCCACCTTCAGAGTGTAGACACTGTACTTCCCATCTCCAGGACTCAAGTCTGGCTTGCTAGTTTACCTGAATCCCTTCATAAATATTACCCTGCTCACACTCCAAACAGCACGTCAAGTCCTAAAAACCATTTGTCTCCATTCGCTCCTATCTAACATGATCATGCATGCTTGCTGGAAGTCTAAGCCCCTTACACACAAAACCCCCTCCCTCCAACCTTTCCTAGGCCAACCCCTACCCCACGTTCCCCCCACTACAGATTTATACACACTCGAAGTCATTCTATTTAGTTCCATCCTCTCTACATGTCCAAACCACCTCAACAACCCCTCCTCAGCCCTCTGGATAATAGTTTTGGTAATCCCACACCACCTAATTTCCAAACTACGAATTCTCTGCATTATATTCACACCACACATTGCTCTCAGACATGAGATCTCCACTGCCTTCAGCCTTCTCCTTGTTGCAACATTCACAACTCATGCTTCATACCTATATAAGAGCATTGTTATAACTATACTTTCATACATTCCCCTCTTTGCTTCCATGGACAAAGTTCTTTGTCTCCACAGACTCGTCAGTGCACCACTCACCTGCTGACACGTCCACTCCTAAATATCTGAATACATTCACCTCCTCCATATTCTCTCCCTCCAATCTAATATCCAATCTTTCATCACCCATTTTTTTTTTGTTATCCTCATCACTTTACTCTTTCCTATATTCACTTTAAATTTTCTTCTTTTACACACCCTACCAAACTCATTCACCATCCTCTGCAACTTCTCTTCAGAATCTTCCAAAAGTACAGTGTCATCAGCAAAGAGCAATTGTGACAACTCTCACTTTGTTAGATTCTTTATCTTTTAACCCCACACCTCTTACCAACACCCGAGCATTCACTTCTCTTACAATCCTATCTATAAATATATTGAGCAACCACGGTGACATCACACATCCTTGTCTAAGGCCTACTTTTACTGGGAAATAATCTTCCCCTCTCCTACATACTCTAACCTGAGCCTCACTATCCTCGTAAAAATGCTTCACTGATTTCAGTAACCTACTTCCTATTCCATATATTTGCAACAGCTGCCACATTGCTTCCCTATCCACCCTGTCATACGCCTTTTCAAAATATACATAAATGCCACAAAAACACCTCTACCCTTATCTAAATACTGTTCACTTATATGTTTCACTGTGAACACTTGGTCTACACACCCCCTACCCTTCCTAAAGCCTCCTTGTTCATCTGCTATCCTACTCTGTCTTACTCTTAATTCTTTCAATAATAACTCTACAATACACTTTACCAGGTATACTCAACACTTATTCCCCAATAATTTTTGCACTCTCTTTTGTCCCCATTGCCTTTATACAAAGGGTATGCACACACACTTCCAATCCCTAGGTACCTTACCCTCTTCCATACATTTATTAAATAAAAGCACCATGATTATAATAATTAGATAATGAAATCAAAGGGAAAAAACAACCTTGTATCATGCTAAAACTCTCTCTTTTTATGGTTTTAAGTGCAATTCTTAATCAGCTTAAAAAATAATACCAATGATGAAAATCCACCAAAGAGGGCATAGAACTATAGTCCAGTGATTTTTTTATGAAAATATTTCTCTAAAAATGGGAAATGGGCACGATGAATCTCCAACAGTGTGAGTGCAGTAGATGCCAGTGGAGACGCACTTTTTATGGCGAAGTGCTGTTGGAGTGTGAGCAAATATTTATGAAGGGATTCAGGGAAACCGGTTAGCCGAACTTGAGTCCTGGAGGTGGGAGGTTTATTATTATAATCAAATAGAAGCGCTAAACCACAGGGGTTATACAGCGCTGCAGGTTATTGTAGGATGCAGGGAGAGTGGGTTGTAAGAGGGAGATGGACGATTAGTAGGGTATGGAGTGCAGCATGACGGTGGATAGTGCAGGGGTGGAGGGTAGCAAGAGATCGAGGTAGAAGGGACTGAGGGAGGTGCTAGAGGTATAATCTTCAGAGTTTGTGTAGTAAGTCAGTTTCTGTCAAAAATTCAATGAGAGAGTCAGGATTAAAGGAGGGTCCATCTGCAAGAAGGTAAGGTAAAGAAAGGGCCGCAGAGCGAAGACGTTGTTGGAGGTAAATTCTGCGTGCTCGTTGATAGAGTGGGCAGTCCAACAGGATATGTCGAACAGACACTGGAACCTGACAATGCTCACAGAGAGGGGCAGGGAGCCTCTCCATGAGATACCCGTGAGTAAGACGAGTGTGGCCGATGCGAAGACGGGAGAGAGTAGTCTCCCAACCTCGACATTGGTGACTAGAAGAAGGCCAGAAACCTATAACCGGTTTACTAGAATGAAGTTTGTTATTCAGCAGGTCAGACCAGCGTTGTTGCCAACGGGTGCGAAGGTGGGTAGCAATGACCGCAAAATAGTCCGTGAAAGGAACACCTCTATATGAAACTGGAAGGTCATGTACTGCTGACCGCGCAGCAGTGTCTGCCTGTTCATTGCCCTGTACGTCAACATGACCAGGGACCCAACAAAAAACAATATCTTTATGCTTGCTAAAGATACGGCGTAACCAAAGGTGGATACGAAGAACTAGGGGGTGAGGTGTATCAATTTTACGGATAGCCTGTAAAGCACTAAGGGAGTCTTAAATCCATTAACAAAAGGCACCAATGTGAAAAAACAATACAGAAGGGGTCTAATAACCAGAGAACAATCCAAACGCTACTCATCAATCCTTACCAGCCTGATAAGGAGATAAAAAAAAATTGTATTATGAGAACAGACTCCAGAACATAAAAGGTGATATGAAAAGGACCTGGAAGACCCTATCTGCAATTCTAGGAAATAATAAGATAGCGAAAAACAACACCATCAAATTATCAAGAGCAGATGAACCCCTACTCTCACCTACTGAGACAGCAAACAGACTTAATGTTTTCTTCTCCACCATAGGAAAGAATCTAGCGAGTAAAATCCCAAGCTCAAACACCCGTCCAACAGACTACCTCACAAACACCTACCCTAATACACTATTCCTA
>WNWK01052159.1:0-12261 GCA_009830355.1 Cherax destructor | reverse complement strand
ACCAGCGAACCATCGTTAAGGGTTTGGTGATGAGGGCCCCATCATCAAATCAACGACTGGTTCAGCTAATTAAATGCGAGTTTAACGATGACAAAGGTGACGTGGTTACCACTCGGTTTGTCATTGGAATTCCTGCATAGAGCTGGTTGTGGAAAGTTGTCTGTCTTTTGGCTGCTGCTTAGCCTAGACAACTGTGGCGTGCACTAAACACTACTTCTTTGTATATAGTGTACATATGTGTAAATAGCACTTTGTTATACTTCGTGAAGGAAAAGACAAAAGTCTTATATAATCACAATTACTTGGTGAAGGAAAAGACAAAAGTCTGGAATTAATCTAAATGACTTTTTGAAGGAAATACAATTTCAATACATCTTCTACTGTGTTTCTTTGCTGCAAGCTCCCTTTACACTCAGGTTAACAGGCCATTGAACCTGAGGTTTAATAAACTTCGCGCCATTTCTCAGTGCTCGCTCAACTCCAGCCTCTGACACATCTGGCTCCACTTGCTGTACCACGCCCTCCTGCGCCGCCTGATCAGCAGCAGCTGTTCGATCATCCGATGCTCATCGCGGAGGTCCCGCGTTTCTCACACATCGCTGCCATATGTCCTGGGGACCCACAGAGCCGACAGGTGCGTATCTGCCCAGGATACGTAACATACACCTGGGTTTTAAAGGCTTCCATGAAGACTTACGATGGAATCTGCCATCGCAGAGTCATTTTAAGGACAAAAGAGCCCTCTGGCAGTCCTGCATACACACCCTGGGCCCAATGCCCCACAGTAGCAGCGTGAATAACTCCAAACTGTCCAAAAACCTTCCGCACATCCACTTCATCAGCCTCAAACGGAGTATTCCGAATTCGTATCCAAGAATAATGCATGGATACATCTGTAGACATACCTCCAAGCCAGTTTGAACCACAATCCTCCGTTCCTGATATGTATCCACAATTGCCTCATAAGCACCAGTGCTGGAAAACTTGACAAAGATCCTCACGGCACCATTAAGGGAAACCCCATACAGATCAGCAATCGGGATCCCATAAGTGTCCCTAATTATCAAGGGCAGCAGCACATCAGCCATACTAGGGTAAACAGCTCCCTGCAAAAGCTCAATACAAGCGGTGTTTACACGTCACCTGTAACTGGCAGCCATGTTGCGGGCAACACTGTTGTATGATACTGCCACCAGGAGACCCAGAAAGCACACCCTTCCTCCACCAAGGTTGGGCTGCGACTAGGAAGAATTTAATGATAAATTGGACTAATCTTAATTCTTGGGAAGAGTTTCTGGTCCTTTCTTATGTTCCTCTTCACAGAGTCGTGCATGTTACGCTACTGTGAGGTGTTGTCTTTGTTAGTGTGATGTGACTGTGAGGTGTAGTCTTGCCCCTTTATAAGCCTCCTTGTCATGTTTCCTTTTATAGTTCCTTGATAATGTGAGTAGTCATGGAAGCCCTTGGAATTCCTCTATTTTTTCATAGTGGTTGTCTTGCATATATATATATATATATATATATATATATATATATATATATATATATATATATATATATATATATTTTTTTTTTTTGTGTGTGTGTGTGTGTGTGTGTGTGTGTGTGTGTGTACTCACCTATTTGTGGTTGCAGGGGTCGATTCAAAGCTCCTGGCCCGCCTCTTCACTGATTGCTACTAGGTCCTCTCTCTCCCTGCTCCATGAGCTTTATCAAACCTAGTCCTAAAACTATGTATGGTTCCTGCCTCCACTATGTCGCTTTCTAGGCTATTCCACTTCCTGACAACTCTATGAAGAAATACTTCTTAACATCCCTTTGACTCATAGGAGTCTTCAACTTCCAATGTGACCCCTTGTTTCTGTGTCATCTCTCTGGAACATCTTGTCTCTGTACACCTTATCTATTCCTCGCAGTATTTTATACGTCGTTATCATGTCTCCTCTAACCCTCCTGTCCTCTAGTTTCGTCAGGCCGATTTCCTTAACCTTTCTTCGTAGGACAATCCCCTTAGCTCTGGGACTAGTCTTGTTGCAAACCTTTGCACTTTCTTAATTTCTTGACGTGCTTGACCAGGTGTGGGTTCCAAACTGGTGCTGCATACTCCAGTATGGGCCTGACGTATATGGTGTACACACATGTTCTGACGTATATGTGTGTGTGTGTGTGTGTACATTAAAATTAAAATATATACATTGTGCCCCATGCAGGGGTCGCAATCACTTATGTGAAGGTCATTGTACTTTTTTATTTTTCCAAAGTCTTGATTTTCTTGCCTATGATTCAATTCCACAAAGTATTTCAAGTTTGTTACTGAATGATCCATAACAGCGGCACTTCCCATCATTCACCTCTTCGCCTCGGGCCGGGAGGTTGTCTTGCGAGTTGTTCCTGAGTTTGCACTTGGCGCATCCAATGACCAGTGGCCTCTGGTGGGAACTTGTGGAGTGACACAGTTTTCTTCAAGCAGCAAAATGGTGGAGTTGTATCGTCGGCGTATTAACACTGTCTGTGTTGAATTGGTAAAAGGAGCCATTTATCCTACCAATGCCGGAGTTTTGCTGCCAGATATCATCAGAGACGGTTATGGAGTTGAACATGGAGACATTTATGGCATTGCATTAAATGGGAGTACAAGGATATTCACAAGCTTAACACGGCGGCTGTATACTACAAACTTGTGGAAAAGTATGAAGAAGTTTGCCTTCCTGTGACTGCTGCAGTGGAGGTAAAGCTCAAGGATGTCTCCAGACATTACACATGGATCAAGATTAGGAATTTGCCATTAGAAGCGATGGAGCAGGATGTGAGAGCTGCATTTTCGGTGTATGGTGTGATACATTATGCAGCTATGGGAAGGTGGACAGATGGTTTTTATGTAGGAGTCCCAGAAGGGTCTTTCAACTTGAAGATGACTTTACTGAAGCCTATTCCATCCTATGTGGTGTTGGAAGAGTTTAGGTCACAGGTTTATGTGACTTATGCTGGGCAAAGGCATACTTGTAGACTTTGTGACTCTTATGAGCATATTGCTGCTGAGTGTGAGAGGCGACAGGGACGACGACCATTCAGGAGACACCCTGGGATGGACCAGGTGTGCCTGAGGAAGTGAGGAGTGACAGTGATGTTGTGGCATCAGTGGGAAAGTGGAGGACATAGTACAGGGGAACAGTGGACGTGTGTGCGACCCTGCCGGTACAGTCGCAGGGAGTGGAAGTGTGTGAGGAACGTCTTGTGCAAGAGGAATTGACATTGGATGTGGGTTTGGAGGCAGTTTTGCCTGAGGTATTGTAGGGACTGTTGGACAGTACCCAAGGGGTGGTGCTTGAGGGTTCTGTGAGCCCTGGTGGTGGGTTATTGGGTGAAGTGGGTACACTGGGGGAAGATGGTCTGGAGGCTTTACACTTGAATGTGCAAGAGGTGTAAGTGTCAGTGCATCAGGAGGATGAGAGGTTGGATATGGAGGTTAGTAGTGATTCTCGCAAGAGGTCGATGTTGAGTGAGGAGGATGACGTCCTGACTCCTGGTCAAGGGACCGGTAAAAAGGTATTGGTTGAGGCGCCTCGTCAGACTTCCAAGATTGTAGATGGTGTGCATGAAACGAGGGGTAAGAGGTCCCTGGTTAAAGGTCTTGGCACTGGAAAACAGGCATCGATCAGGGATGGAAGATCTAAGGGAAAGCCACCTCTAGCATTTTCAGGTGCCTCACGATAAATGTTAATGGGCTGAAGGATGAAGTGAGAAGATCGTGGGTAGTGGGGACTCTAAGACGTTTGGCGATTGATGTGGCATTTTTGCAGGAACATAACTATAAGTATGGAAGAGATCTTTTGCTGCCTGGGTATAGAGTGTATGCTATGTGTTCGGGTAAGTTCAAGGGTGGTGCAGCGGTAGTAGTGAACGAAAATAGCCCCTTTCAGCTTTTGGCATGGGAAGAGGGGTGGGAGGGGAGGGTGGTGAAGGTCGATGGGGACTGGGGAGGTGTGAGGGTGACGTTTGTGGGGATATATTTGCCGGCTGGGAGCAGTAGCAGGATCAAGGAGGATTTTGTTAGGGATCAGTTGGTTTTTTTCTTGGGAGGTATGGCAGAGGTAGGGGTGATAGGGGGTGATTGGAACAGTATTATTAGGAAGAAGGATGTGGAGCCGAGAGGGCGGGTTGTGAATTGGGTGGGTTGAGGGACGTTTTGGGAGTGCTGGGGTTGTAGATGTGGTGGGAGGTGGCTGAAAGGTGGACCACACATTTATTAGAAGAGGCTATGCTGCTCGCCTTGATAGAATTTATGTGTCTCGGGCTGTGGATGTAGAGGAGGTGAGGTGTGTGGACGTGGGTTTTCTGACCACAGAGGGTTGTGGTGGAACTGGCATGGAAGGGGATGGTAAGGTGGTATTCGGGTCATTGGAAATTAAACTTGCGGCTTTTGGATGGAGAGGAGGGTAGGGCATGCTTTGAGAAGTGGTGGGAGTGTATGTGGGTGCAAGGGAAAGTGGTGGAAGATGTGGTAGGATGGGGGAAGGGTGGCTAAGCCGGCTATCAGAAAATTCTATAGGGTAAGGGGACGGAGAAAGCGCAGTGGAGGTATGGTCGGGAGAAGTATTTGGAGGACAGCTGGGGCTTTGTTGTGAGGGTAGGTCTGGTCGCCATATGGTCGAGATGGAGGAACTTAAGAATAGGCTGTGTGTACTGCAAAATGAGCGTTTTGATGCAATCTGATTACGTGGTGTGCTTGAGGAGTTCGTCAGCATGTGTGTTGCGAAATTGTAGGAAACGGAGGGAGGGAATGATGGTATCGAGGATGGTGGTGGAGAATGACGTAGAGGGGTATGCGTTGGGGCAGGTAATGAGGTCGACTGAGGCTATAAGTTTATATTTAACATCGTGGTTTCAGAGATACTTGAGGGCGGGGGAATGTGGGGGACACAGGGTACTGGGGTGATGGTTTTGATGGGCAAGGGAGGGGAGAGAGATAGAATCAAGAATTATAGAGGATTATCGTTAATGTGCGCTGATTATAAGATATTTGCAAAAGTGTTGGGGAATAGGATTAAGAGGGTGGTTGGAGGAGTGGTAGAGGAAGGGCAGTATGGTATACCTGGCAGGTGTATGGCAAGGGGGCATGAAAGGATTAGGAAATTTATTGAGGACATGGAAGAGGGGGTCCTTGCATTGGATTGGGAGGCAGCATATGATAGTGTGGATAGGGAAATGCTGTGGAGGATTATGAGGAGGCAGGGTTTTGGGGAAGAAATTGTAGGCTGGGCCGAGACATTATATAGGGAAGCAAGAGTGAGAGTACAAGTTAATGGGATGGTGGGTGGAGAAGTGTGTATGGGGAAGAGGTTGCGGCAGGGTTGTCCCCTGTCGCAAATGCTTTTTGCATGTCTGCAGGACCCATTGTATAGATTAGTTAAGACAGAAGTGGAGGGGGTGGGAATTTAAGTGGTGATGGGGTATTATTGGTTACGTGGATGATACTACGGTGCTGGTGAGGAGGGAGAGGAGTTTGGAGGCTGTAGGGACGATCGTGGGGATTTTTGGGAGAGCGACAGGTATGAGGATTAATAGGGCCAAGTCTCGCCTATTGGAAGTAGGGACGTGGGTGGGTGGAGGGTTGGGGTTGAGGTGTAGGTGGTCAGTTGCCGATAGATTAAAGATATGTGGTATCATTTTTATGAATGATTTGGGTGAAGCTAGACGTGTTACTGTGGGAGGTGTAATGACTAGGGCAATACAACGGATGAATGGGTGGAGGCCGGGGGGGTTAACTATGTTGCAGCTTGTGATTGTGGCTAATGTCTTGGTTTATTGTAAGATATGGCATGTGGCAAGGATTTACCCAATTCTGAAAGGCGATGTTCGGAGTTGATACGAAGGGTCTCAGGTATGTATGGGGGTATGGTAGGCATTGGTTGGAAAGGAAGTTGTAATGAAGAGGGTGGGTTTGGGGGTATGGGGTTAATTAATTTGGAGATGCGTGTCATGAGTGTGTATGTGAAGTCCTGCTTTCTGGAGAGGGGAGGGGTACAGGGGAAATGAGTGGGTGGGGTAATGGGGGTATTGAAGAAATGGTGGAGGGGTAAGGAGTTGGACCAGTGTGGGAATATGTTGCGCAGGCTTTTGAGTGTGAGGAATCCGGCAAACGTTACGGCTAGTGTATTGGGGAGAGTCGGGGGAGGAAGAGAGGTTTATGAGGGGGAAGCGGTGTTTCCAGTGTATAATTGGAAAGGGATACAGAGTGGGTTGTGGGGTATGTGGTTGAAGGCGAGGTCAAGGGAGGTCATGTTTAGGTTTTTGCATGGGGTACTTGCTTCCAGGGCAGTTTTGTTCAAAATGGGGTTAGCAGGGGATTCCCGGTGTGTTAGGTGTGGAGGAGAGGACACGACGTATCATGGGTTATATTTTTGTGATCAACTAGAGGACGTCCGGTATTGAGTGGGGGGAGTAGTAAGAGAAATGGGGGGAGGGGGGATTAATGCATTGAGGTTTATGTGTTTAGATATGGGGGGGGTGGAGGGATGTGTTAGGAGGGGCTCATGTATTTGGCTGTGGATTTTGTGACTGTATCTTGGGCTTTGAGGGAACAACCTGGGAGTGTTAGGATAAGGGCTGTTGCTGCAGCTATGTATAGAACGAAATGTAGGAACAGGTTATTATATGGGGAGGGGTGGGCTAGGTTTTTACTACTGGTTATAGGGAACTTACGGTGGGGGGGTTATTGGGGGTGGGGAGTGTGCTATGATGAAAGGGGCTATTTACGTAGGATGGGGTGAGGTTGAGAGAGTGTTTGTCTTGGTTGCATTTAGGCATGAATGTAGAGTGGGAAAGTGTATGTTGTGTTGTGGGGGGAGGGGAGGTTGACGGTGAACGACTCATTTTGGGAATGTGTAACCTGACTTTGGACTGGCAGGAGGGAAGGGATGCATGGAGTTGTGTGTCACATTTTGTGTGATCTCTGGGAGACTGAGGACGATGGGGGGGGGTTTCGTTGGGAGGTGGCTTTCCCTGTTTGCAGCCTTTTGGTTTTCTTTCGGGTTTATTTTTTGTCCTATGTATAGCACTGCACTTGAGATAGGATGTTGCTGCTGCAAGTTTTGAGCTAGCAGGATGGTTAGGAGTTATGAGTGGATAGTGCACGCTTGTCAGGTCCTGTGAGGCCTTGTGAGTGATGCCTGTGAGGTGCTATTGCTTTGTATTCATGGTAACTTTCAAGATAATGTTATGCATCAAGATTGTAAATATAACAGTTTGTGGGATATTTTCCTTATCATTATTGATATTGTAGTTTTTGTTATTATTCAGAGTGAAATAGGTATATTATGTACCTTGTGGGGTGTTACTAAGTTACATTGTGTTTTACCCTTGTTTTCAAGGGTTTCAGTATGCATTTTATAATAATGTTTATAAAAAAGAAAAAAAAAGTTTGAACAAGGTTAACAGTGTGTTCATTATGTAATTAATTATGTCAGGATGATTCATGGTCCTGTATCAATAATAACTTGTGTTTTTTTAGGATGTTTAGTGTCCAGGGTTAGGGAGCTGAACCTTTGGATTTTAAGTCTTTCTGTTAAAAGCATATTGTCATTTCACAAAATGACAATGTTTATTTTGTGTCATGTCTGAGTAAGCATAATGAAAAACAAATCGATGAATAACTTATAGGAGCTTGTGTGCAACATTTTGATACTGTGTTAGGGATATTTTTTTAATTTTTTTGTACAGATATCTTGCTTTATATTGTGTCTTTCGTTGGGTGTTGCTATGAGTTAGCAGGTAAAGTATGGAAATATATTTTCGTGACGAGCGAGTGGGGTTCTGTTGACGTCTTGCAATTATTTCATTGTGTCTATGGGGAAGGGGGGTTGGGACATGTGTCAGGGTGAGCTGTACTTATGATTGTGGATGAGGTCATAGATGGTATCTTTAGTTGTACCATGGAGATGTAATGTTTATTTTTGTGGGTTTTGGTTAGCGCTTCTTTTGATTATAATAATTGTGTTGGGTTTTGGGGTTGTGTTTGATCGAGTAATCTGTTGTTATTATCGTGATAAGTCCTGCTTTTATTCAAGGATTATGTGTATTCTTCCTTATGCTATGAGTTAATGTATCATGGGACTTGTTTTATTATCTCTTGTTGTTGGGTTGTGTAATGTATGATTGTACATATTTATTATTTTTATAAAAAAAAAAATAGGTGTTGGGGTTGCAGTGTAAAGTTTTCTATGTTTCATATATATAATTAATTTCTGTTTTTGTCATGATGGTAAGTGGGGTTTGTTTACATCCCACTGTTTGTTTTGAGCCTTTTGGGTGTGAGATGTTATTTAAGGTTTACGGTGTATGAACCTTGTATGGTCATTGTTTTGTAGTCAAGTTTTCATTTATAGTGAATGTCATGTTCAAATTTACTGTATTCGTAATGTCAGTTAGTGTGGGTAACTAATGTACTGTTACGTGTTATATCCTGGGAGTACTTGTTACTTTTGGTTATGATTTTTTATTGTATTATTACTATGTATGATGAAATATGTCTTTTAAATAAAATATATATAAAAAAAAACTTCCCGAAACATTGTGCTTCGTTGTTTATCTTCCAATACAATATTTCGTTTTTAATGTACTTTAAGAAGCATACATTCTCCCTACATTGACGAACTTTCAAGAAGACAACTAAAAAAAAAAAAAAAAAAAAAGCAATTGTTTACTAAAAGTGACATTTGGCAGCTAAGTGCCACATACTGGCACTGTGAAAAGTTGTTTGAGGATTTCCAACTGATAGAACATTGCTAATCTGATTTTATCATGATTCTAAATACTGTAAATATCTTGTCTTCATTCCCTCCAAAAATAAAGTTGGTAATTTTTTGACATTTTGCAAAATATGTGCCATTTAACCCCACAGAAATCCCTAAATATTTGGAATATTACTAGTGTTTCCATTGAAGCATATATATGAACAGTATTTATATAAAGGTAGGGAAGTTTTCATTGCATTTATGGATTTAGAAAATTGGATAAGGAAGCAATGTGGCAAATGTTGCAAGTGTATGGAATAGGTAGTAAGTTACTGAAGGCTGTAAAGAGTTTTTATGAGGATAGTGAGGCTCAGGTTAGGGTGTGTAGGAGAGAGGGAGATTACTTCCCGGTAAAAGTAGGTCTTAGACAGGGATATGTAATGTCACCATGGTTTAATATATTTATAGATGGATTTCAATAAGAAGTAAATGCTAGGGTGTTGTTTACCTGGAGTTTACCTGGAGAAAATTCCAGGGGTCAACGCCCCTGCGGCCCGGTCTGTGACCAGGCCTCATGTTGGACCAGAGCCTGATCAACCAGGCTCTTACTGCTGGCCGCACGCAGTCCAACGTACGAACCACAGCCCGGCTGGTCAGGTACCGACTTTAGGTGCCTGTCCAGTGCCTGCTTGAAGACAGCCAGGGGTTTGTTGGTAATCCCCCTGATGTATGCTGGGAGGCAGTTGAACAATCTTGGGCCCCTGACACTTATTGTGTTGTCCCTCAACGTGCTAGTGGCACCCCTGCTCTTCATTGGGCGGATGTTACATCGCCTGCCGAGACTTTTGCTTTCGTAGGGAGTGATTGTTGTGTGCAAGTTTGGTACTAAACCCTCGAGAATTTTCCATGTGTATATAATAATGTATCTCTCCCGCCTGCGTTCTAGAGAGTACAGGTTTAGGAACTTCAAGCGTTCCCAGTAATTGAGGTGGTTTATCGCGGTTATGCGTGACGTGAAGGTTCTCTGCACATTTTCAAGGTCAGCAATTTCACCTGCCTTGAAAGGTGCAGTTAGTGTGCAGCAATATTCCAGCCTAGATAGAACAAGCGATCTGTAAAGTGTCAACATGGGCTTGGCATCACTGGTTTTGAAGGTTCTCATTATCCATTCTGTCATTTATCGAGCAGATGCAATTGCTACTTTGTTATGGTCCTTGAAGGTGAGATCCTCTGACATGATCACTCCCAGGTCTTTGACATTAGTTTTTCGCTCTATTGTGTGGTTGGAATTAGTTTTGTACTCCGATGAGATTTTAATTTCTTCGTTTTCCGTGTCTGAGTAATTGAAATTTCTCATCATTGAACTTCATATTGTTTTCTGCAGCCCATTTAAAGATTTGGTATATGTCTGCTTGGAGTCTTGCAGTGTCTTCAACGGTGGACACTGTCATACAGATTCGGGTGTCATCTGCAAATGAAGACACAGCACTGTGGCTTATATCCCTGTCAATGTCCGATATGAGGATGTGGAATAGGAAGGGAGCAAGTACTGTGCCTTTTGGAACAGAGTTTTTCACAGTAGCTGCCTCAGACTTTACTCTGTTGACTACTACTCTTTGTGTTCTACATGTTAGGAAATTATAGATCCATCAACCAACTTTTCCTGTTATTCCTTTATCACGCATTTCGTGTGCTATTACACCATGGTCATACTTGTAAAAGGCTTTTGCAAAGTCTGTGTATATAACATCTGCATTCTGTTTATTTTCTTGATCATCCAGGACCTTGTCGTAATGGTCCAGTAGTTGGGACAGACAGGAGCGGCCTGCTCTAAACTCATGCTGTCCTGGGTTGTGCAATTGACGGGTATTTAGATGGGTGGCGATCTTGCTTCTTAGAACCCTTTCAAAGACTTTTATGATATGGGACGTTAGCGCAATTGGTCTGTAGTTCTTTGCTATTTCTTTACTGCTCCCTTTGTGGAGTGGGGCTATGTCTGTTGTTTTTAGTAACTGCAGGACGATCCCAGTGTCCATGCTCCCTCTCCAGAGGATGTTAAAAGCATGTGATAGGGGCTTCTTGCAGTTCTTGATGAACACGGAGTTCCATGAGTCTGGGCCTGGAGTGGAGTGCATGGGCATGTCATTTATTGCCTTTTCGAAGTCATTTGGCGTCGTGGTGATGTCATTATTATTATTATTATTATAATCAAATAGAAGCGCTAAACCACAGGGGTTATACAGCGCTGCAGGTTATTGTAGGATGCAGGGAGAGTGAGTTGTAAGAGGGAGATGGACGATTAGTAGGGTATGGAGTGCTAGATGACGGTGGGTAGTGCAGGGGTGGAGGGTAGCAAGAGATCGAGGTAGAAGGGACTGAGGGAGGTGCTAGAGGTATAATCTTCAGAGTTTGTGTAGTAAGTCAGTTTCTGTCAAAAAGTCAACAAGAGAATCAGGATTAAAGGAGGGTCCATCTGCAAGAAGGGAAGGTAAAGAAAGGGCCGCAGAGCGAAGACGTCGTTGGAGGTAAATTCTGCGTGCTCGTTGATAGAGTGGACAGTCCAACAGGATATGTCGAACAGACACTGGAACCTGACAATGCTCACAGAGAGGGGCAGGGAGCCTCTCCATGAGATACCCGTGAGTAAGACGAGTGTGGCCAATGCGAAGACGGGAGAGAGTAGTCTCCCAACCTCGACATTGGTGACAAGAAGAAGGCCAGAAACCTATAACCGGTTTAATAGAATGAAGTTTGTTATTCAGCAGGTCAGACCAGCGTTGTTGCCAACGGGTGCGAAGGTGGGTAGCAATGACCGCAAAATAGTCCGTGAAAGGAACACCTCTATATGAAACTGGAAGGTCATGTACTGCTGACCGCGCAGCAGTGTCTGCCTGTTCATTGCCCTGTACGTCAACATGACCAGGGACCCAACAAAAAACAATATCTTTATGCTTGCTAAAGATACGGCGTAACCAAAGGTGGATACGAAGAACTAGGGGGTGAGGTGTATCAATTTTACGGATAGCCTGTAAAGCACTAAGGGAGTCTGAAACGACCACAAATGGTGACTCAGGCATAGATGCAATACGGATAAGTGCCACAAGAATGGCATACAATTCAGCTGTAAATATGCTAGCCGAGGGTAATAGATGCCCTCGTACAACGCTGTCCGGAAACATTGCTGCGAATCCGACGCCATCAGATGACTTTGAACCATCGGTGTATACTGCGATGGCATGGGAATGAGAACGGAAGTGGTCTAGAAAGAAAGAGCGAGAAGCCGCCGTAGGTAGTTGGGCTTTCGCGCAAGGTAGAGGAATAGAACAGACACGGACAGCAGGAACTTCCCAAGGGGGTAGGGGAAACGGAGATGTCACATGAACATATAGAGGTGGGAGCTGAAGGGAAGACACGAGTGAATGTAGACGAAGAGAAAAGGGACGAAGTAAGCAGGGGCGACGAACAAATAAAGAGCGCCTACTAACATCTGTGACAATCCTATACATAGAAGGATTGCGGAGGTCATGAG
>WNWK01052158.1:0-12261 GCA_009830355.1 Cherax destructor | reverse complement strand
TCCTTACCTTTTTCCCCTTCATATTCAGAGTTGTTATTTGATCGGTGTGACTGGTTATAGCTGTTTGCAGAGTATTTTGTGTGTCAGTATTTCCGATGTAATCTTTCTTCAAGGTTTTGGATCTTGATCTCGGGTTAGTTAGCTTGGATTCATATTTCACTAGTTTTACTTTGTTCTTAGGAAACCAGCAGGCCTGACTTTTATTTATAAATTTATTAACACATCGGCCGATTCCCACCAAGACAGGGTGGCCAGAAAAAGAAAAACTTCATCATCATTCACTCCATCACTGTTTTCCAGATGGGTGCTTTACCCAGTTATAAAACTGCAACATTAACACCGTCCTTCAGAGTGCCGGCACTGTCTTCCCATCTCCAGAACTCAAGCCCGGGCCTGCCGTTCACTGAATTCCTTCATAAATGTTATTTTGCTCACACTCCAACAGCACGTCAAGTATTAAAAACCATATGCCTCCATTCACTCCTATCAAATACGCTCACAATGCTTGCAGGAAGTCCAAGCCCGCTACAAAACTTCCTTTACCCCTTCCCTCCAAACCCTTTTCCCCTGGGCCCGACCCTACCCCGCCTTCCCTCCACTACAGATTTGCACTCTGAAGTCATCTGTCTCGTTCCATTCTTTTACATGTCCAAACCACTCAACAACCTCCTCTGCTCTCTGGACAATTGTTTGGTAATCCCACTCCTCCTAATTTCCAAACTCCGAATTCTCTGCATTATATTCACCACACATTGACCTCAGACACACATCTCCACTGCCTCCAGCCTTCTCCTCGTTGCAACATTCATCACCCATGCTTCACACCCATATAAGAGCGTTGGTATAACTATACTCTCATACATTCCCCTCTTTACTTCCATGGACAAAGTTCTTTGTCTCCACAGACTCCGAAGTGCTCCACTCACATTTTTCCCCTCATCAATTCTATGATTCACCTCATCCTTCGTAGACCCATCTGCTGACATGTCCACTCCCAAATATCTGAATACATTCACCTCCTCCATACTCTCTCCCTCCAATCTGATATCCAATCTTTCGTCACCTATTCTTTTTGTTATCCTCATCACCTTACTCTTTCCTATATTTACTTTCAATTTTCTTCTTTTACACACCCTACCAAATTCATCCACCAAACTCTGCAACTTCTCTTCAGAATCTCCCAAAAGCACAGTGTCATCAGCAAAAAGCAACTGTGACAACTCAAACTTGGTATTTGCTTCTTTATCTTTTAGTCCCACACCTCTTGCCAAGACCCTCGCATTCACTTCTCTTACAACCCCATCTATAAATATATTGAACAACCACGGTGACATCACACATCCTTGTCTAAGGCCCACTTTTACTGGGAAATAGTCCCTTCCCTCCTACACACTCTAACCTGAGCCTCACTATCCTCATAAAAACTCTTCACTGCTTTCAGTAACCTTCCTCCTATTCCATACACCTGCAACATCTGCCACATTGCCCCTATCTACCCTATCATACGCCTTTTCCAAATCCATAAATGCCACAAAAACATCTTTACCCTTATCCAAATACTGTTCACCTATATGTTTCACTGTAAACACTTGGTCTACACACCCCCTACCTTTCCTAAAGCCCCCTTGTTCATCTGCTATCCTGCTTTCTGTCTTACTTCTAATTCTTTCAATAATAACTCTACCATACACTTTACCAGGTACACTCAACAGACTTATTCCCCTATAATTTTTGCACTCTCTTTTGTCCCCTTTGCCTTTATACAAAGGAACAATACACGCTCTCTGCCAATCCCTAGGTACCTTACCCTCTTCCATACATTTATTAAATAATAGCACCAACCACTCCAAAACTATATCCCCACCTGCTTTTAACATTTCTATCTTTATCCCATCAATCCCAACTGCCTTACCCCTTTCATTCTACCCTGCCTCACGAACTTCCCTACACCCACAACTGGCTCTTCCACACTCCTACAAGATGTTATTCCTCCTTGCCCTACACACGAAATCACAGCTTCCCTGTCTTCATCAACATTTAACAACTCCTCAAAATATTCTCTCCATCTTCCCGATACCTCTAACTCTCCATTTAATAACTCTCCTCTCCTATTTTTAACTGTCAAATCCATTTGTTCTCTAGGCTTCCTCAACTTATTAATCTCATTCCAAAACATTTTCTTATTTTCAACAAAATTTGCTGATAACATCTCACCCACTCTCTCATTTGCTCTCTTTTTACATTGCTTCACCACTCTTTAACCTCTCTTTTCTCTCCATATACTCTTCCTCCTTGCATCACTTCTACTTTGTAAAACCTCTCATATGCTAACTTTTTCTCCTTTACTACTCTCTTTACATCATCATTCCACCAAACGCTCCTCTTCCCTCCGCACCCACTCGCCTGTAACCACAAACTTCTGCTGAACACTCTAACACTACATTTTAAATCTACCCCATACATCTTCGACCCCATTGCCTACACTCTCACTAGCCCATCTATCCTCCAATAGTTGTTTATATCTTACCCTAACTGCCTCCTCTTTTAGTTTATAAACCTTCACCTCTCTCTTACTTACTGATTCTATTTTCCTTGTATCCCATCTACCTTTTACTCCCACTGTAGCTATAACTAAAAAGTGATCTGATATATCTGTGGCCCTCTATAAACATGTACATCCTGAAGTCTACTCAACAGTCTTTTATTTACCAATACATAGTCCAACAAACTACTGTCATTACGCCATACATCATATCTTGTATACTTATTTATCCTCTTTTTCTTAAAATATGTATTGCCTATAACTAAACCCTTTCTATACAAAGTTCAATCAAAGGGCTCCCATTATCATTTACACCTGGCACCCCAAACTTACTTACTACACCCTCTCTGCATGTTTTCCCACTTTAGCATTTAGGTCCCCTACCACAATTACTCTCATTTGGTTCAAAAGTTCCTATACATTAACTTAACATCTCCCAAAATCTCTCTCTCTCCTCTACACTCCTCTCTTCTCCAGGTGCATACACGCTTATTATGACCCACTTTCGCATCCGACCCTTATTTTAATCCACATAATTCTTGAATTTACACATTCATATTCCTCTTTTCCTTCCATAACTGATCCTTCAACATTATTGCTACCCTTCCTTAGCTCTAACTCTCTCAGATACTCCTGACTTAATCCCATTTATTTCTCCCCACTGAAACTCGCCTACCCCTTTAGCTTTGTTTCGCTTAGGGCAGGACATCCAACTTCTTTTCATTCATAACATCGGCAATCATCTCTTTCTTATCATCCGCACTACATTCACGCACATTCAAACAACCCAGTTTTATAAAGTTTTTCTTCTTCTCTTTTTTAGTAAATTTGTACAGGAGAAGGGGTTACTAGCCCATTGCTCCCGGCATTTTAGTCGCCTCATACGACACGCATTGCTTACGGAGGAAAGATTCTTTTCCACTTCCCCATGGACAATAGAGAAAATAAAAAGAACAAGAGCTATTAAGAAAAAGAAGAAAAACCTAGATGTGTGTATGTATATATATGCATGTGCATGCCAGTGTAGTGTGACCTAAAGTGTAAGTAGAAGTAGCTAGATATGTATACCTGTTATCCAGCGTGTTTATGAGACAGAAAAAAGACAACAGCAATCCTACCATCATGTAAAACAGTTTCAGGTTTCTGTTTCACAGTCACCTGGCAGGACGGTAGTACCTCCCTGGGTGGTTGCTGTCTACCAACCTACTACCTACCAAGGCCGGACTTGATTCCTGGATATGGGAAGTACAGTGCCGGCACTCTGGAGGAGGGGTGTTAATGTTGCAGTTTTGTAGCTGTAGTGTAAGCACGCCTCTGGCAAGACAGTGATGGAGTAAATGATGAAAGTTTTTCTTTGTCGGGCCACCCTGCCTTGGTGGGAAACGGCCGATGTGTTAATAAAAAATAAAAATCTATGAAATTATTTCATTTATGTTCTCATTCAAAAATTTCATTTATTTACTAAAACTGTATTTTCATTCTGACTTAAAACAATTTACCAAATCTAAAGAGAAATATAATAAAATTATCTTGGCGAGAGTACAACCCCCCCTTCCCAAAAAAAGACCTATACAGTGGACCCCCGGTGTTCGTCCTGCTCCAAACTTGCCCTTTTATGTAAGTGTATTTTTTTAAATGCTTTTGTAAGTGTATTTTTGGGGGTCTAAAAGGACTAGTCTACTCTACATTATTCCTTATGGGAATAAATTTGTTTGGTAATGGCACTTGAACAGCATTCTGGAACGAAAAAATAACGAAAACCGGGGGTCAACTGTATAGTACATCGTACTAATACATAACCATGCAAATGGACAAAATACAAAAAGTTAGTGATACTGTCATGCAATCAATATGTAACAATAATTAAGCCATGTGGAGATTAAAACTACAAAAATATACATAAAAACACAATTTCTGCAATACATATACAGTGGACCCTCGGTTAACGAACACCCGGGAAATCGTGCAATTATGTAAGTATAATATTGTAAGTGCTTGTGGAAGTGTATTTTTGGGGGTCTGAAATGGACTAACCTACTTGATATTTTTTCTTAGGACGTAAATTCGTTCGTAATGGCATTGAGCAGGCTTCTGCAATGATTTTTAGTTAACCAGGGTCCACTGTACAGTGGACCCAGTAACGAGCACCCGGAAATCGTACAATTATGTAAGTATAATATTGTAAGTGCTTTTATAAGTGTATTTTGGGGGTCTGAAATGGACTAACCTACTTGACATTATTTCTTAAGGAGTAAATTCGTTCGGTAATGGCACTTGATCAGGCTTCTGGAATGAATTTTGCTCGTTACTGGGGTCCACTGTATAGTTTTCTAAGAATAAAGTACAATTCTAGTAAAATACAATGAAGTGGAAATGGAGAAAATTCAGCCTTTTCATTATAAAATACGTACATTTAAATATGGGTATGGTACTTCTATTACAGTGGCCCTCGCTATTCAAACACTCCAAAACTCACCCTCATTCCAGAATGCTGTTCAAGTGCTGTTACCAAACGAATTTATTCCCAAAATGAAAGATGTAATTAGATTAGTCCATTTCAGACCCCCAAAATACACTTATAAAAGCACTTACAAAAATAAACTTACATAAAAGGGTGAGTTTTGGGTTGTTTGAATAGCGAGGTCCACTGTATATATATACTTGTAGAAAGCAGGCACTGGATAGGCACCTAAAGTCGGTACTTGACCAGCCGGGTTGTGGTTCGTACGTTGGACTGCGTGCGGCCAGTAGTAACAGCCTGGTTGATCAGGCTCTGGTCCAACATGAGGCCTGGTCACAGACCGGGCCGCAGGGGCGTTGACCCCCTGGAATTGTCTCCAGGTAAACTCCAGGTAAACTGTATATAAAATGGAGAGCCTGGCCTCATCACCTGAGAACACACAACCACAGGATAATTTGTTAAACTCAGTGTAAGAACATGCTCTTATAAATGTTCATTCACTGAAGATGACAGTTCACGATTGTCATCTACATTACTTTCAAACTAGAAATTAGCAACTAAAAACTTTCCTGGTCATTACCTTATCAGCCAGTAATGGTTTCAATGTTCATGACGACAAAGCCTTCCTAGTAAGAACTGCTAGCCATTGACGCAGCACAAACTTGTCAAAGAGTTTTAAGAATACTCTTGTATGTGTTATTAGTCTAAATTTAGTATTTCAGGTAGTGCTTTAGGTGGAGTAAAATGCTCCTGTTCCTATTACCACTTATTTTCCTCTTGAATCTTAGGTCAAAATCTTCTAGAAGGATAATACAGTACGTATTTGGTTCAAGATTTTCTGATTTGCTCAGGAATTCTTTTGTAAGAACCACTTACATTATTTGTGTGATAAATGGTTTTGAAACTAACAAGTTGAAGATTGAGAAACTTATGAAATGTTTGCCACACAGTGGCTTCATCAGTCCAATACAAAGTGAAATGGGTGGAGGAGGGTTTGAGGTAATCAGTCCCTCAGCCTGGAATTGATGTGTTCAGTCCATCACTCTGTAGAAAGTACAACATAGGGCCGGAGAAGTGGCTTATACTGTAGTCAGGTGAGTCGAAGCAGGAGGGATCACAGTGGAATCATCCATTTACAGTAGTGGACGATTCCTCTGTGATCCCGCCTCCTCCTGCTTCGACTCGCCTGACTCAGATATAAGCCTCTCAGGTCATATGCTGTACTTTCTACAAGAGTGATGAACTGAACACATCGATTCCAGGCTGAGGACTGTTACCTCAAACTCTCTCTCCTACCCATTTCTACTTTGTATTGACTGATGAGCCACTGTGTGGCTAACGTTCTTAATAAAGATTCCACATGTTGCATAAGTGTCTCAATCTTCACTTATTTGTGGTTACATTTACTTCCATAAATAAAAGTCCCAATTACAGTGGACCCTGCCATTCGAATTTAATCCTTCCAGGAGCTTGTTCTTAACGTGAAATGTTCGAAAGGCGATTTAATTTTTCCCATAAGAAATAATGGAAATACAATTAATCCGTTCAGAAATCCAAAAATATAAAAAATATTATATTTTAATAAAATTAAGCTTCTACATAGACAAAAACATTAAATACTACAGTGCTGTACTACTAAAAGTATTAGTAAATAAATGCAAGTCTTTTTACTTACCATTATTGAAGATTGTTGATGGCATATGGAAGAGAGGGAGTAGGAGGGAGGGAGGAGGGGTTAGTGTTTGGAAGGGAATCCTTCCAGAAGGACTTCAGGTACCAAAGCCCTATCTGGGGTTACTTCTTTCTTTGTCTTTTAATCCCACTAGGACCAGCTTGGGAGTTACTGGACACTTTAACAAAATAACTGTCCACAGTCCTCTGTTTCTGGCCCCTTTTTCAACATGTTCCTGAAGAAGGACATTGTTTGGTCACTGAACATGCTGCTGTTATGGCTTGTTTGAGCTTGTTCAGGGTGGTATTTTCAACAAAACTTTGCAATCTATTCCACATTGTACACATCTCCTTAATCTCTGAAGAAGGCACCTTCTTCAGCCCCTCTTCCTCCTCCTTCTCCCGTGAATCAATAGCCTCAAATCTGGTCTGATGCTCTTCCATTTCCAGCTCTTGCAGCTCTTGAGTTGTTAGCTCTACCCTGTGTCCCTGCACTAGCTCTTCCACATCATCGCCACTCACCTCCAACCCCATGGACTTGCCCAATTCCACAATAGAGTCCACAACAGGCACAGGGTCGGCAGGGTCAGGGTCAGCCTCAAACCCTTCAAAATCCTCTGTTGGACACAACCTGGCCACAATGGTCTCCAAGCAGAGTTCAAAGTCCTTGAAGTCACTCCCTCCCAAGCCTTGCCTATAAGGCCTATGCAGCTGTAGATATTGAAATGATTCTTCCAGAACTCTCTAAGGGTCAATTCACTGTCCGAGGTCATTTCAAAGCACTTTTCAAACACTGCTTTTGTGTAGAGTTTTTGAAGTTACAGATGACCTGCTGGTCCATGGGCTGGAGGAGAGGAGTGGTGTTGGAGGCAAGAACTTCAGTTTTATGAATTTGAAGTCTTCACACAGTAGGTCTTCCATGTTTTGAGGATGTGAAGGAGCATTGTCCAGCAACAGGAGGCACTTTTGTCCAAACCCTTTTCCTGTAGGTATTTTCTCACACTGGGGCCAAACACTTCATGGATCCAGTCACTGAAAAGGTGTTTGTGACCCATGCATTCTGACTAGCTCTCCACAAGACACACAATCTACTTTTGCGACATTGTGTCTCTTGAACACTCTGGGATTTTCTGAGTGATACACTAGTAAAGGCTTTAATTTAAAATCCCCACTAGCATTACTACACATCATGAGAGTTAGCCTGTCTTTCATAGGCTTGTGTCCTGGCAGTGCCTTTTCCTCCTGAGTAATGTAGGTCCTGTTGGGCATTTTCTTCCAAAACAGGCCTGTTTCGTCACAATTGAACACTTGTTCAGGTTTCAAATTTTCAGTCTTTATGTAGTCCTGAAACTCCTTTATGAATTTTTCAGCTGCATGTTTGTCTGAACTGGCAGCCTCACCATGCCTTACCACATTATGTATGCCACTACGATGTTTAAATCTCTCAAACCAGCCTTTGCTGGCTTTAAATTCACTACCATTACAATCAGCACTGGTTGCAGGCATTTTCTTTAAAGATCGGCATGCAAGTTCCTTGCCTTTTCACAAATAATTGACTCAGACACACTATCGCCCGCTAACTCTTTATCCTTGATCCACACCAGCAACAACTTTTCAATCTCTTCGATTATTTGTGATCTGTTTTTGGCTCGCACAGTAACACCTTTTGCAACATCAGCTTGCTTAATTTCTTCCTTCTTAAGCAGGATAGAAGCGATAGTTGACCTGTTTTGCCATATATCCTGGCAAGATCACACAATCGCACACCACTCTCGTATTTTTGTATTATTTCCTTCTTCATTTCTACGGTGTTTCTCACTTTTATCAGCCCAGGGTACCACTAGGAACTTTCTTGGGACCCATGGTAGCTTATTTCACAGTCGCACGTAATGAACAAACTCCAAAAATTATAATTAAGTGTGAAATGTCTGTGGAAGCGTGCAGGGTATTGTTCTCCGAGTGTAAACAACGCGGACTGGCTCTCCACGCCTGCGCTGTGAGGCACCCAGCGCCTGGGCCGACAGGTCACGAACGTATTCGTTCGACTCGCGATAATTTGTTCGGATGACGATTTCAAATTTTTTGTACTAATGACGATTTGTTCGACTGCCGAGCCGTTCGAATAGCGGGGGTCCACTGTACTCCAAAAATGCTGTCATCAGTAACCCCCTTTTATCAGATTTACTGTATTATCTACTAAATATGCATGTCTCAAAAATGTTCTAGCATTCACTTCCTTTTGCAATCCATCTATAAATAATAAACACCATGAAATCACACATGTTTTTCACTTTTAATGGAAAATTCTACTACTAATCTCCTATTTGAGCTTCATTCACTTCAGCTTTATAACAATCTACCATTTATTCCGTAAATTTGCAACATCTATAATACTGATACCCCATTCACCCTATCATATGACTTTTCCACATACAAAACTTTATATATTATACAGTGGACCCTCGGTTTTCATTGAAAATTCTGTCCAGAATGCTGTTTGAGTCGTTACCAAAACGAATTTGTTCCCATAAGGACAAAAGTAAATTAGATTAGTCGTTTCAGAACCCCAAAATACACTTTACAAAGGTCTACAAAAATACACTTACATAATTGTTCGAGTTTGAGGTGCAAAACCGAGAATCCACATGTTATCCTGGAAGGGTTGGTAGACAGCAACCACTCAAGGAGGGTACTACCGTCCTGATGGTAGGATTGCTGGTGCCTTTTTCTGTCTCATAAACATACAAGATTTCAGGTATGTCTTGCTTACTTCTCATTACACTTAGGTCACACTACACATCATGTACAGTGGTACCGTGTTACGATTATCATTTTACGTTATTTTCGATAACGATATTTATAACTAAAAATTTTTTATTGTGATTTACGATGTTTGCTTACGTGTACATCGTACTGCCGGACGGTCCGCTAGGCCCCAGCTGAGCGCGCACTCCAGGGAGCGCCAGTGTGCTATTGTTTACAAGTGAGGCGACCACCCACCCACACCCACGCATTCATACCAGTATATTGTCAATTCCACTGTTTTTAGTGCTTGCAACCGTAAATAAGCCACCATGGGCCCCAAGAAAGCTCCTAGTGCCAAGCCTGTGGTAAAGAATGTGAGGGAGTGAAGCATTCATGCAGGAGAAAGCATTTATGCAGGGAGTGTAGCAGGCATGCAGGGAGTGTAGCAGGCATGCAGGGAGTGTAGCAAAGATGCAGAGTGTAGCAGGGATGCAGGGAGTGTAGCAGGCATGCAGGGGTGCAGGCATGCAGGGAGTGTAGCAAAGATGCAGGGAGGTAGCAGGGATGCAGGGAGTGTAGCAAGGATGCAGGGAGTGTAGTACAGGATGTAGGGAGTGTAGTAGGCATGCAGGGAGTGTAGCATTCATGCAGGGAGTGTAGCATTCATGCAGGAGTGTAGCATTCATGCAGGGAGTGTAAGCATTCATGCAGGGAGTGTAGCAAAGATGCAGGGAGTGTAGCAGGGATGCAGGGAGTGTAGCAGGGATGCAGGGAGTGTAGCAAGGATGCAGGGAGTGTAGCAAGGATGCAGGGAGTGTGCAAGGATGCAGGGAGTGTAGCAAGGATGCAGGGAGTGTAGCAAGGATGCAGGGAGGTAGAGGCATGCAGGAAGTGTAGCATTCATGCAGGGAGTGTAGCATTCATGCAGGGAGTGTAGCATTCATGCAGGAGTGTAGCATTCATGCAGGGAGTGAGCATTCATGGGAGAGTGAGCATTCAAAGAAAAGGCCAGTAACCCCAGAAAAGAACTTGACCTGAGTGTTAATGGAAGGGATTCCCCTTCCAAACACTAGCATACTACTCACCTCCTCCCATCCTCCCACATCAACAACTCTTCAATAAATGTAGAGGACATGTTATTGTACAATATTTACATGTGTATTTATATTATTCATTAAATTGTGTATTATTTAATGTCAAAAAGTTCTAAAAAAAATTTATTTAACTACTTTTGGAAGTCTTGGACGGATTAAATTTATTTCCATTATTTCTATGGGGAAAATTGATTTGTGTTTCATTGTTTCGCCTTAAAATATGCCCTCTCTGACGGATTAATATCGTAAGTCGGGTACCACTGTACAGCATATATTATACACCCCTCCGGGTTTTCTTCTATTTTCTTGTAGTTCTTGGCCCATATTTCCTCTTATCTTCATGGGAAAGTCGAACAGAATTCTTCCTCCATGGTTATTGTAAGAGGGACTAAAAGGGGAAAGGGGAAAAACCCCTTCTGTATTATTATAAATTTAAAAGAGAAAATTCTTGTTTTTCTTTTGGGCCACCCTGCCTCGGGGGTAAGGTTTGTTGGAAAGAAGAAGTATACAGTGGACCCCAGCCTAACGAGCCCCCAGAAATTGTAAATTATGTAAGTATAATATTGTGGGGCTTGTGGAAGTGTATTTTGGGGGTTAAATAGATTCCCACGGACAAATTAAGAATAAACTTTGGTAATAGCACTTGAGCAGGCTTCTGAAAATTTTGCTCGTTGGGGGGGGGTCCACTGTATGTGTTAATGGTTTGGGAGCCCATTACCCATGATAAAATTCCTACACTGGAAAGGAAATATTACAGGAATACTGCGTATTAAAACAAACATGATTTTTTTTTTTTTACCACACTGGGACTCCCAATGGGAGACCCAAACAAGAAACGCTTTACCATTATTCACCTATCCATGTTTGCCAGAGCCATCAAAATTAATCTCACATTCCCTTCAAACCTTTTTAAACATAAAAATAAAGATTTTATTTTTGAAAGGTTACAAGGTAATTACAAATTTGTTAAAAAAGAGAACTATTATGCCCGGGGATTTGGGGAGACTAATCCTGATATTAAAAAAACTTAAAAAGATAAGAGTGGTTACCTTTTAATAAATCTTTATTTAATGTTAATACTTTAAAGAGGGTCATCCTCATAAAGGTTGGAGGAGGGGGGAAAGAGGTTTTTGGGAAGGGGCTTGGATTTTGAAGTGGGCCGGGAGATAGGAGGAATGAAGACTAATGGTTTTTTTGGCCTGACGGGGGGTTGGGGGGAGAGGGGAAAATTTTGTGAAGGGTTCAGGTAAAAACCGGGGTTGCTGGACTTGAGTCCTTTAAAAAGGAAAAAATGCCCCACCCAACCCTTTTAAATGTCCAAAACGTGATTTGTTTACCCGACTTTCCCAAATTTTGAAAAAAAAAAAAAAAAATGAAGACGCATTATTATAAAAGGATGGTAAAAAAAAAAAATTTAAATTTTTTCCGAGATATAACCCCAAGTTGGGGCGGGGCCACCCCGGCAAAACAATTCCCGGAATAATGTTTTTTTTTTTTCTAGTTTTTTTTTTTTAAATTTTTACAATTTTTAAAAATTTTTAATTACAATTTATAATAGTTCTTGTGATTTTGAATCTTTTTTTCTAACACTAATATTGGGGACTAAATAGTACTCAAATATCACAAGACACCAACAGGTGAACAACCCCCCCCCTTTTTCTTTTTTTTGTCTATAAATATACAAAGTATTTATAGGTCCCGGGAATATTTTTAGACATCCTGGATATAAAAACTCCTTTAAGAATGGT
>WNWK01052157.1:0-12261 GCA_009830355.1 Cherax destructor | reverse complement strand
TAATGCCAAGAGCATGGATAGGCTAAATGGAAATTTTGGGTTTTCGATTTTTTTATTATATATTTTATATGTAATATTTAATGTATTGTAATGTTTTTTTAAAAAAATATAAACAAATTTGTAAAGTGGGTGGTACACAAAGGGGGTTTTTTGTTAGCATGGGGGGGGGGGGACATGCTTTTTTTGTTGTCCCGCAATGATGTACTCTGGCGTGTTTAGGTAGCGTAGGATGAAAATCATGTAATGTGAAATGTTCCATATAATATAATGTAATGGATATTTCTAAAGACAAATTTTCTGTTATTGTAACTGAGCGTCAACCCGATTGTTAAAAGTTTCCTTGCTTAATGTGTTTTGTCAATAAAGCATGTGTACTTGCATGTTTTAGCATGGGGTTTTTTTTTTTTTGTTAGGGCGCTCTTGGGTTGGTTTTATATGTTTTTTTGGTTACCTATTTTTTTTCTATGTATATTGTACTCGGGTTTTTTAAATCAAATATAAAAATCTTAGTTTTGGGCCCCTTGAACTTTTCATGTGTACGTCGGAACTTCTCCCCTTAAAGTCAATATCTTTTAGATCATAACCCCCTTACTTTCTTAACTCCATGAAGTCTGGAATGCAAGGATAAAAAAGGGGGCCCCCGTATCCAGCTTTTTCCCATAAAAGTCTTGCACATTAAGGGTAAACAAAAGTTATAGCAGATGCTTTTCCCGTCCTTGAGACCTTAGATATATTAGGAATTGATATTAAGGTCTCAACCTTTTTTCCCTTTTTTTTTGACTCGTTTTTAAATATTTCAATTTTCATCTGCAGTTGGGGCTTGAGCTAACATTGCAGACTGAGAAGGCATGGGCCTAAGATGGTGTTAGCTGGGGTTTTTCAGCTTGACCGTCCTTCTGAGGAAACCCCCTGAGATCACCTGACACTGATATAAGCCGTGAGGAGACTATGGGGGATCTGATTTGTCCTCCTCACCTGATCTACTCTGAGAAATGAGTGTCGTGATCAGAATTTGGGGTATGAAGATCCACAAGGTAACTGTGGAACATTCCAGGGAGAAAAAAGTTTACTATTTGTCATGAAGGAGGATCCAAATGATAATCCTGTGTTGGTTAGGGGGGTGAATTATTGAAGTTGGTCGTTTTTTTTGGTGCGACATTTGGTCGTACGGGGGGGTGGGGGTGGGGTTTCGCCCTTCGTTTGGGAACCCCTGGGTCAAATATTATCTATGTGTAACAGGCAGCCTCATTAGTAGCTAACATGAGGATAGAGTACTTTAAATATTATCTGGAATTAATTTAATTAGCTATGTTTTAGATAGGGGGTTTTAGTGTTTAAACTAGGGTACGGTTGTTTTTTACCCGGGGTCATTTAGTTACTGACCCCCCTTTCCGATTAAGTCAGTTTAGTTGTCGGCTATAGGACAGTTCATTCTGACCTCTGGACGATAAAGTGCCTAGCCGTGGAGCTTATATTTAGATCCAAGAGAGTATGGTGAACCCCGGAGTGGTGGGGAAATATCAGTATTGAAAATACTATGGGATAGTCTGTGAATTTAACCCCCTGTTGTTATAAGGATCTGGGTGGCAAAGAGAATAAGTTTGTGTTCTGTGTCTCGACTGAAGATTCTGGAGATGAGTCACTGGGGTTCAGGCTGTAGTGTAATACAGTGTAATCTATGGAGGAGTATTACGACCCTCTTACTGTTTTTAAAACCCTTTGAAAAGTTTAAAAGGTTGTGGACTGTTTTGGATTATTTAATCTGGAACAATTATTTTCTGGTTTTTATCTTTGTGAAGTGTATCAGATTCCCATAACCATTTGAGTATTGAGTTTTTATGACTATATAAGCAAAGATATTAAGAAACTTAGTAAAATACTGAATAAAACTTGAAAATATGGTATAAGCTTATTTCTCCCAGATAAAACTTTAAAGATTAAAAGACCTTACCTCTTTTTTTTCCTAATGTTAATTAGTTACTTAGGAAATCTACAGGCCATTATCGTAACACACTGTAATATCAACAAATTGGGATTTTTTTCTCCTTCTTTCGACTGGAGATTAATTTTAAGATAATCAACTGATGGTTGATCTATATTTTTATAATGAGGGGGGGGAGCCCTTTGTTACTTCCTTTCTTGTTTTTACTAAAAAAAAAGGAAAAATTTTCTTCGATTTTATAAAAAAAATTAAAATTTAAATGGGGAACCAGCGGGGTTTTTTCCACGTTTTTTTAAACATAGAAACCGCCTTTAAAAATAGTTTTTTAGCCCGGGGTTCTTTATAAATTTTGGGTCTATTTTAATAACCTGCAAATTGCCGATCGTCGGAATTAGTTTCTTTTCAATGTAGCCCCCCCTCCTGCTGCCGCCGCCGCCGCGCGCGCCGCTGCTGCCGCGCTGCGCGCGCGCTTTTCTCCCGCGCTGCTGCGCTGCCCCCGGCCGCGCGCGCGCCGCGCGCGCGCGCGCCGCTGCGCGCGCGCGCGCGCTGGCGCTGGCCGTGCTGCCCGGCGCGCGCGCCCCGCGCCCCGGCGGCTGCGTCCCGGCGCTGCGGCGCGCTGCTGTGCCGTTGCGCGGCGCGCCGCGCGGGCTGCGCCCCCGGGGCGCGCGCTCCCGCTGCCGCTCCCCGGCTCCCGCGCTGCCCCGCCCCGCCCTGCGCGCTGTCGCTGCGGCCGCGCGCTGGGCGCGGCCGCGCTGCGCCCCGCGCGCTGCGCTGCTGCGGCGCTGCGCTCCCCTGCCGCGCGGGCGCGCTGCGCGCGCGCGGCTCCCGCGCGCGCCCCGCGCCCCCTGCTGTGCGCGCGCGCGCTGCCCCGCTGCCGTGCCGCCGTGCGGCCCCGGCGCGCTGCGCTGGCGCTGCCGCGCGCGCGGCTGCGGCGCTGCGCGCTGCGCTGCCCCGCGCGCGCGCGGGCGGCGGCGCGCGGGGCGCGCGCCGGGGCGCTGCCGCTCCCGCTGCTCCCGGGGGCCGCTGCTGCTGCGCTGGCCGTTGCTGCTGGCTGCTGCTGCTGGTGCCCGCTGTGCTGCTGGTGGTGGTGGTGGTGGTGGTGGGGGTTTGGGGGGTGGTGGTGGTGTCAATGATTTAATAATTTTAAGATGTTTAATTTTGGGAATGGGGGAATAAAATCCCCTTTTATCCCAATGAATAAAAGGATTATTTTTGAAAAGATTGAACATAGATTACGCAAAAGGAGATTTTTTCCTCGTGAAATACATATCAAATACTTCTTTAAATTATATTCGGGGGGAGAGAAAGTCTATTGTTATTATTTTTGATATTAATAACATACGATTTCGGGGGGGAGTTTATTACTCATTATTTTATTTTTTTTTTTGTTCTGCGAGGGAGGGAAAGTCACACCGCTGTTGGCTCACCCGTTTCCCGTCCTGGCGCCAGCCCGGGCCTACCGCCGCCACCCCAGCTGCCGGCGGCCTTTTTTTTTTTTGGGGTTCCCGCCACAAGAGGGGAGCGGGGGGCGGGTTTTTGGGGAGGAACCCCCCACCCCTACAAGGACTAATTTTCTTCTATGGCAGTCACAACCCATCGTTGTTTGCACGGATCTTGTTTGCCCGTCTGAGCCGGAAGCAATTTTCCCCCGACGCCAAAGCAGTGGACACAGCAGGGCTGAGAAGCAAAAAAGTTTTGGCTTACCGACCATTTTTTGCGTCAGTTTTGAAAAATATTTTTCGGGGTTAGCCGAGGAATGAGACAAAATTCTTTACCATTATTCAATTTTTTTTTTTTACTTTAAAAACTACTGATCATCGAGATGGCCAGAGGCAAGAGTGTGGTTAAGATCGCCCCCGCGTTGCGAAAGAAATTTTTTTCTTATAAAGCGGTGTGCGTTTACAGGCCACCGTAAGAATGTCTTTTCTAAACTTCTTTAATTTGTTCAAAATAGTAGTTCTACTGTTAGGTTCTTCTTAAGAAAATTAGCAAATATCTCAGATATACAATTGAATTCTTCTTTTTTAATGACTTTACAATTTTATTGTGGTTTTTAGCTAAGAGTTTGTTTAATAAAATTAATAACTCTTTCTGCTGCACTGCCAGGGGCTTATTATCCCTGTCTGACATTTTGCATGTCCCGTTCTGCACCCACGAGTCGGTACTTTGGGGTACCCCAGCCAGCTTACCAGGTATTTTTCGTCCCGTCGGCTTTCCTCTGACGCAATATTTTAATGGGAAAAAGTCAGGAAAAGATGTTTTTATTAATTCCTGAGCGTAAAATTGCCCGAGTATTTTTTCACCGCTCGGGTCGAAAAGTAATATTTGGGGATTACTTGCGAATTATCGACCGTTTGGGATTTTAAAATTTTCGGTGTTTTGAGGCCATTAGCTCTTGTGAAATGGCGATCGATGTCTGGTTATGTCTGGTTAGTCGTGGACTAGTATGATCTTGATGAGTGCCTCCATTTAAATACATTAGGTCAAACTGTCGACGAATGTCGCGAGGAAGACTCGGAGAATGCACCTGTTGCGGGTTTGTCCTTTCTGGAGAGAGGGGGAGGGGTTGAGTTGTAAGTTTCTACTATGGTAAATTAGACACATATGCAACACTTGGATATCTTTATTGAGGAAACGTTTCACAGTGGCTTCATCAGTCCATACAAAGGAGAATCGTGAAGAACAGGAGGAGTGTGATTAATGAGACATTTCACTAAAATGATTTTCTCACTGAGAGAGATATTTTGTTTCAATGGATGACTTTTATCGTCCAGACTGGAAATGATTATTCTCGTGAAGGAGTGAGCATATTTCTGACAAATTCGCGTCACTTAACTTCTTTTTCCAGCACCGCTGAAACCAGCAATGAGGATTCTGGCGGCTCCCTGAAAGTATTTAACTTCTGTGAAGGTTCTGACCTTGGCCATCTTCCCATCTTGAATGAGTCTTTTCTCGCTAGAAGCTCTCCATCTGGGCCCCACGCTGGGGGTTTACATGGGCCCCACGCTGGGGGTTTACATGGGCCCCACGCTGGGGGTTTACATGGGCCCCACGCTGGGGGTTTACATGGGCCCCACGCTGGGGGTTTACATAATACAACTCCATCCACCTCCCCCATCACCTTGCCGCCAGTTGTTTATTTTTGCTTATTTATTTTTCAGAAAATATAGTATTCATATTATTTTTTAAGAATATAATTCCTTGTGGGGTGTGAGACTATAAATTAGAGTAACATTCACCTCGCCTCAACTGCATATAACTGGGAAAATTCCTATGACCGCCGCAATTTACTTAGCCCTCACACTGCTCGGTCTGAATTTTATTAGTTTTCGTTCGGGAGATGACATCTTGCAAAGATTATTTTCCCTCTTTTATTAGCAATAATAAGAAATCTTTCGAGATTACATTTATAATAATAATATAGTATCCTGAGTGATTTTTTTCTTTTGAGAATGCAGGGGGAAAAAAGTTTTACCGTAAAACTATGCATTTCCTTTTTTAAAAAATTTAAACACCTTATGACTATGATCCTAAAAGTGACCATATAAATATGCTCACCCTTTTTTCGTCCAGGTAAAGACCTCAGAGTCGAGCGCGGGTTGGATTTTGCACAGGTAAATAACTTCTCTCCGCCTAAGGGAGATTAAAAATGAACTATAATAACAATAATTTATAGAACATTTATATATATTTGCAGCTATGGCTCGTCACCCGGCTAGGAGATGCCATTTATGCGGGCGATTGTACCCCAGGAAGCAGCTCATCATACCTTCCCTGTGGCTTCTGCGGCTTCTCAGTGTGTGTAGAGAATGTCTCAGCGCATCGCAGGAGATGCGTAGCAGGTGAGATAACGATGTTATTGTCACGAATTTGTTTTCTTAAAAACAATATATTTTTTTATAAAGAAATAGGAGACCGAGCTAATATTTTTTTGCAACAGCTGGGAGGGGACAACACAGGAAGCAGATGATGATGAATCGAGGGACTGGAGAGGAAGAAAGAGGTAAGCACTTTTTTTTTAAGCTGCAATATTATTATTATTAACTAAACAATTTTTTTAAATATGTCCTCTAAAGAGTCTCACTATAATAGTAACTTTTTAAGAACTGAGTTATGATTAGTGTCCCACTAAAACAAAGAAAAATAAATAATTAACTTTCAGGAATTTATATTCCACAGAAGCGAGGCCTTCCCCCGATTTATTGATCGCCACAGTCCCACCGGAAGCCACGGCTGGGCCCAGCGGATGGACACCACCTGTTGCTGCAGCTGTCACCTCAGGTAGATCCTCCTCCTCTAACAGCGTTTTCCCATGTACAGCAACCTCCTCCCCCACTTCAGGTAAAAAAAAATTTACTTCAGACGAGGAGGATAGCGAAACAGAGGTGTCGGATAGCACTTCAGAGGAACCTCACATAATAGAACAAACAAACTGCTTCAACAACCATTATACGCGAATAAAGTATTCAATCCCCAACTCGCATAAACACGATCCCATACTTTTTCTTCAAGCCTTCGCACACAATTTATACGGCACATATTGCACTTTATCACTATTCTATCAGGACGAGCATTTTATGAAAATGCTCCTCAGATTTATGCTGAACTGACGCTTATATTACGTAGGCAGTCACTGCTGGGGAAGATGAGAGCCGCGAACATTACATAACTTTCCCAAGCCGTTTAGTTACGCCAGATGAAATATCTCAACTATTACAGTCATGGGGAGACTACCTTAGTGGGCGATTAGAAACTGAAATTTCATCGGGTGAAGGATCGGCTTCATACTGGACTATATAAGCGGCTTTCATATTGTAATATGCAAGAGTGGGGTGTGTGGATACCTAGGAAGCTATATAGAATATCCAGCATTTTTACGAGGGAAAAATCACATATTTAACCCGAAACGCCTTAAAAACAGCTGCTTTATTCAGTGCCTGGCCGCCTTTTTCTGTCATAGGTTTGGTTGGGCCTGGGATAAAATCAGGCGAAGTTTATCTAGAGCCAATTCCTTCAGAAATTTGTCAATTACTCACGGGTCTCCTCCCTGTCAAATGGGAGGAAATTCACAAGCTTGAGTCTGATAACAAAATATCAATTTATATATATGCACGAAAGCTCACGAGGGAAAGTATCACGTTACTTTATGTCGTCGTGGCAGTAATAAATATTCACTGGTAGTACCACTGTTATTGTTAGGAAAGAGCCACATGGCCCTAATCAAGAACTTCCAGAGATGTATGAAAATTTCTTGAGAAAATATTCGCACAATAAGCTCTTTTGCTTGAATTGCTTAAGCGAATATAACAGCCTTTTGAGCTTAAAAACGCGTTAATTCATGTGATGTCTCTCAGAAGTTGATTTCCTCCCCCATCTGGAAGTTTCTGCAAATTCAAAAATACTCACAAATGCTACTCACCCTCTCATATAGCCTTTATGGATTTGATAATCGCAAAACTAGGAGTAATAACAGCTAGGCACGTGGCGATAGCTTATGGCTATATAGAGACAGGAACAACTCTATTATTGAGAGATTTGTCCATCGGGGTCAGCATTGTATCGATCACATGTATGGTAGACTTTCGTCATTATGGGATTGGATAAAGATGAACACGCCGTGTTATCCTCTTCATATGACCTGGGAGCAAGTTCTTCACTTTAGCGAACAGAAGTGCAACTGATGCCATCCGGACTTTACTCTTGCCGAACCAAAGCTGAGACATCATGACCAGATTTTGCCCACGGCTAATTATTTAGGAGCTCTCTGCAATTACTGCAATTTAAGACAGAAAATTCAGGTAAATTTTTGCCTGTTATTATCCATAATCTGTCATATGACATGAGTTTAATACTTAAAGAACTGAGCGTTAAAGCCAAAACCAAGGTTTTAATGAAACAGGGATATAAATTCCTAAAAGTGGAAATAGGTGAACTACGTTTCCTGGATAGTCTAGCCTTCTTGTCGGCAGGCTTGAGTAGCTTGGCTCAGGTGCACAGCCTCAAAATCACCCTTGAAATTTACAGAAGCGATAAGTCATCTACCCCCGAAAGTCGGGGTTGTTCATTAAATGGGAAACAAGTGTTTCCTTATGAATATTGCAGCTCCCCAGAAAAGCTCGAAGAGATGACTTTACCCCCAAAAAGTGCCTTTTACTGTTAACTTTCTAAGAAGCACATTAGCCAAGGAGAATTCGATCATGCGCTTCTGGTTTAGGAAAACACAGCTTGTCAAACCCTAGGGACTACCTCCTAGTATATCTGTTGTGATGTCGGTCTTTTGGCTGACATATTCACCTTGCATAGGAGATTATTATACAATATCTATAATTTAGATGTTGTACATTGTTTCTCTCCCCGGTTTTGCCTATATGCTTTCTTAAAAACCAGCGGAGTGGAATTAGAAATAATTACTTATCAGGAACTGTATAATATTATTCAGGCTAATATAAGAGGCGGTTTCACCACTGCTGTTAGACCATATGCCCGTGCTGATAACCAGTTTATTAACCCCAATTTTGATGTAAAAAACTAAGTAAGTAAATTTTTGCTATACTGAGATTTTAATTATCTTTATGGTTCTTGCATGACTGAACCGCTGCCCTATGCAAGCATTCGAAAACTCTCACCCGCAGAAATGGAGAGTTTTCTTGCAAATGGAGGTCTTCTGGAAAAATCCTCAAGATACTCGAGGAATAGCCCCAGAATTGGCACACTACACGGATGACTTGCCTCTATGTCTCTATCACAAAGAAATAACAATGGAAGACCTATCTGACTACAGTAAGCTGCTGTTGGTGGACAGTAATCAAACTCTACCTTGTAAAAATGATAAATTAGTGAGAGACCATCTCCCAAAAAGAATTACCTGATATCACTGCCTTTATTGCAATTGTTTTTGAGATAGGTTTTGCAAATTGAGAAAATTCATGGCATATATGAATTATCTCAAGGAAAATATCTGGCAGACTTCGTGGAAACAAACGTCAAACAGCATAATAGATCCACTAGGAAAGACTGTCAATGATTATTCAAATTGTTGACCAATTCGGTGTTCGGCAAGACACTGTTCAACCCATCGAAATATGGCAATACAACAAAGCTCATAACATCAGCGAGGTCATTTTTGAAAGAGTTGAGTGATCCACTGTTTAAGAAAGCTATAAAGCTTTCAGAAAACAAAATATTGGCAAGAGTGGGGAAACCCTGCATAAAACTATTTACCCTAATTATATAGGCTTTCACATCTTATAACTCGCCAAATTTAAGCTGTACCATTTTAGTATATGATTCTTAAAAACATACGAGGACAGAATAAAACTTTTATACTCTGACAGTTTTATTATTTGTCTTGAGCAAATTAAAAATAATGTTGAAATCGGAAGGATCCACTGAGGAAATGGATAGACACATGTAACTTCCCCACAGACCATCCTCTTTACGATGAGTCAAGGAAAGGTTCTCTAGGTTTGCTTAAAAGCGAGGTGGGCGACCGCCTTATTTCAGAAATAGTCTGTATTAAGCCCAAAATGTATAGCATATTGATGGCTGATAATGATAACACTATCGCTGCGAAGGGTATACCTCAGTCTGAGCAACAATTATTAACTCATAATATAGTCAGATTAGAAATGAGTGGCAAAATGAGTACTATCACTGCTAGAAAACCAGGTCTTAGCTCATTCGATGACAAGTGATACTATATAGATGCCTATCACTCTGTGTCTTATGGTCATCCGGATGCTGGGGAAACAAAGCTTAAATTAGTTAATGATAGTGCAGGGAGGTGGTGGAGGTTATTAACAGTACTGAGGAGGAGGATTCGAGCAATGGCAGTGGGAAGAGGAAGTCCAGGAGAGGGACACCTGCAATCTTTGGCTGGGAAGAGAAGGCTTGGTCAGAGAATTTTTTCCAAGTGAGAAGCTTTAGTGCAAGAGTCACAAATCTTCCTCTAGATGACTGCTGGTGGTTTAATACTTCTAGAAGCAGACCATTCTGAAGAGGAGGAGGAGGAGTAATGCAATGTTAATTAATAAATATATTTTGTAGAGCTTGACTTTTGTTTTCACCTTTAAAATTTTGTTTTGTTTCTCACGGCGGAGGAACCCTTCCTCCAGACTGGCTGGTGTGATCCAGCCGCTATCCTTAACCCTCCACGCAGGTGGAAGGGAATTACTCCACCCTCCGTATACTGATTTTTATTTTATTTATTAAGTATATAATGCTAACCTCCGTGAAAACTGAGCTATTCTCAGTGGTTGCAAGAGAATACTCATCTGAAGAAATATATATATATATATATATATATATATATATGTATATATAAATTTTATGCTTATCAGTCATCATGTTACGCACGCACGTGGATGGGAGTTGACCTTTGACTGACCTCCAGACAAGAGGAACACTTTTTTGTAACAGCTCCATCACCAGACTAGCAGGTGTGACCCCATACACTCTAACTCCCCTTTCCCCGATAATTATACCATAACACACCCTACGTGTAGCGACAAAAAACAAAAAAACACTTGTAGTCTAGACACAGCCGGGAGCAGGCGAAATGAGAAGACGTGTGCATCCCCATTCACCCTTTTTCATGACTGGTTTCACGATAATTATAGCATGACGTAATAGATGGAGGCCCACCACGTATTCTAATTCACTATTGTGTGTGTGTTTACCCTTCCACAGGTGTGTGATAGACCCAATTAAAAAAACACTTGTAGTCTAGACACAGCCAGGAGTGGCTGAATGGATCCCTCTTCACTCTCAAGTCAATGCCCTCCCATATACATGACACAATGGATGGAGGCTCACCACGTATGTTAATTCACTATTGTATACTTATTTCATCGTGTCTCTCTTCCCTACCATCACATGTAGTATAACAAAGAAAACAAATTAATAACACTTGTGGCTTTCGTGACTGCTGCTGGTCACCCTTACACAGGTGAGAGAGAATTGCGCAATTATATCCATGTCGGGAGACCGTCAAGGAATCACTACTGCCATCTCAGTAGTAATCAGAGTATCTGAAAGAGAGAAAGTTAATGTTTATAAATACTGCAGAGTACATACAGTACATAAAACTGCACTGCGCTACTCAGTAATAAGAAGACATTCAAAATTTCAATTGCAAATGCTGTAAGCTGAACCTCAACCAACTTCATATTTGGCACTGAATCTAGGATGTATATAAGGAATAATGCCTGAAGAGTGCAGCTTTGACCAAATTTCAATGCTCCCGAAAATAGTGTCTTGAATGATTCCTGCTGTATAACCCCTGTGGTTTAGCGCTTCTATTTGATTATAATAATAATTGAATGATTCCTTACTTAGAGTCAAAACGCTATTCTTAGGATTGCCAGGCACTCAAATGCTGCAGCAGTTAATTGGTTCATGTATGCCTCAGTAGATGTGTTCGGTAGATGCTCTCCCCAAGATACTTTTACTTTGAGGTTTGCAGCCTTTGACACCATAGCAAGTGCTCAGTCTGTGGTCTCTTTGACCTTCCCAATCTTCATGACTTTGCACTTCTGGGTTGAAACTCCAGGAGCCATTTGTCGGGAAAAGGTTTGCAACCTGTCCATATCTTTTATAGCCTTACATGATCCCGTTCACCTGAATTCTCCGCATTAGCTTCAGCGTCTGCAAACAAAGACACCTGAATCTATCCTTCTGTCATGTCATTCACATATACCAGAAAAAAACCTGGCCCTAGGACTGACCTTTTTTGGAACACTGCTCGTCACAGGCGCCCCCTTGACACCTAGTCACGTACCGTCACTCATTGTTTCCTTCCTGTCCAGTGTAATGCTTTTTTGTTATTCCAGCCTGCACAACTAGCTTTTTTCACTAATCTCTTGTGAGGAATTGTCAAAAGCCTTCTTACAGTCTAATAAAATGCAGTCTATGCATCCTGCTCTCTCCTGTTATACTTCCGTTCCCCCTCGTTAAAACTGGTTTAGGCCCATGACCGTTCTGGTTTGTATAAGCGCATTCATTTCTTGGTGCTCCACCTGTGTATGTAAATGTGTAAAAGAGAACTAATTATAAAAAAGAAACAGATACTGGATAAAAGGGGAAAGAGGTGGGGGGCCCCTTGATCCCGCCCATCCACCTTACCCGAGATTACAACAAAATAAAAATTTTTACACTGGTAAAGCAGGTTCAATGTTTGATAAATCGCAAATCCCAGTTGACTTCCCTTCACTGTTGGGGGGACTGGTTTTTTTATACCATGGAAACCTTAAAAACAGTTTCCCCCTTTAAATTTTCAATAAGTTTCAAGTACATAGAAAAGGAAAATTTTATAAATAACC
>WNWK01052156.1:0-12262 GCA_009830355.1 Cherax destructor | reverse complement strand
CCCCCAAATTGGTCTAGCACGTCAATAAATTTGAAAAGGGAATGCCCTACGAAGAAAGTTTAAAAGGGAAAATTTGCCCCAACGACACTAAAGGGGGGTTGGGAGTACATAAATAACGACATAGAAAATACTGCAGGAATTGACAAAGTGGACAAAGACAGGATTTTCCCAGAGATGGGACACAGCAAAAAGGGGCCCCGGGGGAAGTTAAGACTACATTAAATCGGGGGATTTGGGAAGTATTTATTCAGTCATTTTTTCCCAAAAGGAATAGTCGGGAAAAGTGACATAGTGGTGGCAGGAACTATACATAGTTTTAAGATGAGGTTGAAAAAGCTCATGGAGCAGGAAGAGAGAGAGAGGGCCCTTTAGTAGCGACCTTTGGGAAAAAGGGGGGCCCCGGTAAATGCCAAAAACACAAAGGGGGTGAGCAGACAGACGGGGCGTGATGATTCTTCACCTTTTTTTGTTTGCATCTTCAATGAAAAAGGGACAATCTTGTGCTCAGAAAAGGAGTTTTAACCAAGAGGTTTGCAAAATGTCTCTACATTCAGGAAGATCACTCACTACTGAGTTAACATATGAGTACAGAAGTCTATTAAGATTTTCATGTCAAATACAGCAAGAACTTCATCGAAACATCTTTGTGCAAATTGTTGGTTGATGTCCCCATCAATTTCATGTTGACATTTATGTTGAATCAGAAGGGTGGACGTATTTTCCTTCAGAAAGTTGATCGCGTCTGCTTGCTGCCACTGAGGTTTGTTCATTGTTCATTCTAGTATGGAAGTAGTAGGGTATGTGCATAGTCTGAAGAACATCATTTCCAGGTGATTAGGAATTGCAACATCAATGAGCTGGGCATGAACACTTTTAGAAAAGAGTACGGTACAGCCTTCTTCTTGACCTTACTTGTTTCCTCTCATCAATGAGATGTACTCATCAATTCTAGCAAAATCTTCAAGAGTCCTGTAGTCAAGAAGTGTCTTAACAACTTCGGTCAAGTTTTGGGACGTCGAGTACTCACCTAATTGTACTCACCTAATTGTGGTTGCAGGGGTCGAGACTCAGCTCCTGGCCCCGCCTCTTCGCTGTCTGCTACTGGGTCTCTGCTCTCCCTGCTCCATGAGCTTTATCATACCTTGTCTTAAAACTATGTATGGTTCCTGCCTCCACTATATCTTTCTCTAGTCCATTCCACTTCCTGACTACTCTGTGGCTGAAGAAATGCTTCCTAACATCCCTTTGACTCATCTGAGTCTTCAGCTTCCAGTTGTGTCCCCTTGTTTCTGTGTTCCCTCTCTGAAACAACCTGTCACTATCTATCTTGTCAATTCCCCGCAGTATTTTGTATGTCGTTATCATGTCTCCTCTGACCCTTCTTTCCTCCAGTGTTGTTAGTCCTATTTCCCTCAATCTTTCTTCATAAGACAGACCCCTGAGTTGTGGAACTAACCTTGTCGCAAACCTTTGCACTTTCTCCAGTTTCCTTACGTGCTTGACCAGGTGTGGGTTCCAGACTGGTGCTGCATATTCTAGTATGGGCCTGACGTACACGGTATACAGTGTCTTGAACGATTCCTTGTTAAGGTAACGGAACGCTAATCTAAGGTTTGCCAGACGCCCATATGCTGCCTCAGTTATCTGGTTGATGTGTGCCTCCTGAGACGTGCTTGGCGTTATACTCACTCCAAGGTCTTTCTCCTTTGCCGAGGTTTGTAGCCTTTGTCCGCCTAGCTTGTACTCTGTCAGCGGTCTTCTTTGCCCTTCTCCGATCCTCATGACTTTGCATTTGGAGGGATTGAATTCGAGAAGCCATCTGCTACACTAGATGTCGAGCTTGTCCAGGTCTGTTTGCAGCCCTGCCTGGTCCTCTTCCGATGTGATTCTCCTCATTATTTTCACATCATCCGCGAATAGAGACACTTCTGAGTCTATCCCGTCCGTCATGTCATTTACATATACCAGGAATAACACTGGTCCTAGGACTGACCCCTGCGGTACACCGCTCGTCACAGGCGCCCACTGTGATACCTCACCACGCACCATGACCCGTTGTTGCCTCCCTTTGAGGTATTCCCTGATTCATTCCAGTGCCCTTCCTGTTATACCTGCTTGTTCTTCCAGCTTCTTTACTAATCTCATGTGAGGAACTGTGTCGAAGGCCTTCCTGCAGTCCAGGAAAATGCAATTAACCCACCCTTCTCTCTCCTGCCTTACCTCTGTTACTTTATCATAGAACTCTAGGAGGTTTGTTACACAGAATTTGCCTTCCCGGAATCCGTGCTGTCTGGTGTTTATTATCCTGTTCCGCTCAAGGTGTTCCACCATTCTTTTCCTGATGATTTTCTCCAGGACTTTGCACACTATACATGTAAGTGACACCGGTCTATAGTTTAGTGCCTCTTTTCTGTCTCCTTTTTTAAAAATGGGGACTACGTTGGCCTTCTTCCATACCTCAGGTAGCTGCCCAGTTTCAAGGGATGTGTTGAATATTATGGTAAGTGGCACACTCAGTACCTCAGCTCCTTCCCGAAGAACCCACGGGGAGATATTGTCGGACCTATCGCCTTTGAGGTATCGAGGTCACTGAGTAACTGCTTCACTTCCTCCTCAGTTGTGTTATGCCCTCTAGCACTTGGTACATCCCTTGTTGGTGACGAACCATGTCCTGCCTACCCAGCTGCCTTCCTTCCTCCATTGTGAATACTTCCTTAAACCTCAAGTTGAGCTCCTCACATACCTCTTGATCATTACTTGTGAGTTCCCCATCTTCTCTCCTCCAGCCTTATCACCTGGTCCTTGACTGTTGTCTTCCTTCTGATGTGACTGAACATCAGTTTGGAGTCGGACTTAACTTTCGATGCTATGTCGTTTTCGTACTGTTTCTGGGCCTCCCTCCGTACTTGTGCATACTGTTTCTAGCTCTTCTACTAATCTCTTTGTTTACTTGGGTTCTTTGCCTTCTGTACCGTTTCCATTCTCTGATACTCTGAGTCTTTGCCTCCCTGCACCTTTGGGTAAACCAGGGGCTCTTTCTGGCCTTCCCATTTAAACCTTTGCCTCTGGGTATAAACCGTTCCTCTGCCTCCTTGCACTTTGCCCCTACGTATTCCATCATTTCATTTATTGTCAGTCCTTCCATTTCCCTTTCCCACTGAATGCCCTGCAGGAAATTCCTCATGCCCGTGTAGTTTCCTCTTTTAAAGTCTGGTTTGTCTCTATCGGTACTGTTTTCCCTCTCCACCTGTAGCTCTACTATGTACTCAAAGCTAAGCACCATATGGTCACTGGCTCCCAGGGGGCTCTCGTGCGTTATGTCTTCAATATCTGAGCTGTTCAGGGTGAATACAAGGTCCAGTCTTGCTGGTTCATCTTCTCCCCTCTCTCTGGTTGTGTCCCTGACATGTTGGTGCATCAGGTTTTCCAGTACCAGGTCCATCATCTTGGCTCTCCAAGTTTCTGGACCCCCACGTGGTTCATGGTTCTCCCAGTCGATCTCCCTGTGGTTGAAATCTCCCATGACCAGTAGCTTCGCTCTGCTCATGTGTGCTTTTCTTGCCACCTCTGCCAGGGTGTCCACCATCGCTCTGTTGTTCTCATCGCATTCTTCTCCTGGCCTCCTGCAGTTCTGTGGTGGGTTATACTTCACTGCAATGATTATCTTATGCTCCCCAGACTGGATGGTACCTACTATGAAATCCCGTTCTCTACCCCCCTCCACTCCTACCATTTCCTCGAATCTCCAGCGGTGCCTTACAAGCAGTGCGAACCCTCCACCCCCCCCTGCTCCTCCTATCTTTCCTCAGGATCTGATATCCCTGTGGGAAGATTGCATCTGTTACTGTCTCATTTAGTTTAGTTTCTGTGACCGCTATGATGTCTGGGGATGCCTCATCTATTCTTTCATTCCACTCTTCATACTTATTCGTAATTCCATCCGCATTTGTGTACCAAACCTTCAACCTTGTTTCCAATACTGTGGCCCTGGGGAGATCTTGGTGGGATGGGGTGTGGGCAGGGTGCCTGCAGGGGGTTGCAGCATGGGTGGGGGTGATTGTATGGTTGGGGTATGGGCAGGTGGGGTGCAGCTTGAGGTGGGGGTGGGGGGTAACTGTGACGGTGGGTTTTCATTTGCTAGGGTGGGGACAGGGGGCCTGATAAGTGGGTGTGGTGGGTTGCTTGTGATATGAGGCCCGCTGAGTGTATTTCCAGTGTGTGTGTTTGTTCTGCTTGGGCTTGGTGTCCTCCGTATCTCGCTGTCTCCCCTCCCTCCTCTCTTCTCCTTCTTATCCTCTCCCTCCGGGACTTCCTTTCTTCCTGCGTTCTGTCTCGATCTAGATATGCATTCCAGTACCCCTGGTTCGTCCTCAGCCGAGCTTTCTCTTGCAGGATTATGGTGCGTGCTGATTCTGCCTCGAATATTACCTTGAGGGGTCGATTTCTTCCCTTTGTGTACCACCCGATTCTCTGAAAATTTGTCACTTGGGATGAGTCTCCCCCTATTGCTAGCATGATACCATCGATCTGTTCTGTCTCCTCCTGTTTCCTTCTATCGTGGGTGTCTCCTTCGACTTCCTTCAGGCCATAGATGAAAATCGACTTCTCCCTTTCCTCCTCCCACTGTGTCTCCCATTGCCTTGCCAAAGGTGCCTTATCCTCTCCCGGTGCTGTCATGGATGTATTCCCCGTGTTCCTTTGTGTGTCCAGTCTGCTCTTACGTCCCTGTCAGCTGCAGTGTGTTGTTGGGGTCTCCATGTTTAGCGTGTCTGCTGTTTTGTCTACCCTCCCATATGTTGTTTCTGTGCTCCCATTCGTTGTTCCTGTGGTGCTCTTCGTGACCCTGGCTGCTTCTTCTATATCCCTCTCGTGTGTTGTTATCCTGCTCGTCTTGCTTCGGGCCCCATGTGTGCCTGCCAGTGCCTGTGCGTACCCGAGTTTTCCTCCTTTCTCCTCATTCCCTTTGGCTGTGCCTGGTGCACAAGCCCCAAGCGTTGTTTCCTGCCAGGTACTATTGTCTCTATTCTGTGTCAGTCCCTGCAGCTTCTCTTCTAGGGTCTGGATCTTGGCTTCTGCTTTTTTGGCTTGCATTACCCATTTTCTACTCTCCTCAGCTATCCTCTTCTCCATTTCCTCGCTGATCACCAATAGCTTCCTCTCCCATTCCTTTTCCCTTTCATCGAGCTCCTCGGTGATCACCAATATCTTCCTCTCCCATTCCTTCTCCCTTCTAGAAATTTCCTCCTCCCACTGTTGCCTTCCCTGATCGGCCATCTTCTTCCTTGTTGACACCCCTTCTGAGCCACCCATCTTCCCACTGAGTCCCTTGTGGATGTATTGAGGTTTCAGGAGGAAGGAGAAAGAGGGGTAAGGAAGGGGTTGAGGGAGAAACGGAGAAAGGATAGGGATGGGGGTGGGGGGTAGAGAGATAGCTTAGAGGAAATGTAGAAGAGGGTGGATAGAGGGAGAGAGAAAGAGAGCAAGAGGGAGAGGGAGAGAGAGAGGGAGGTAGAGGGATAGGAAGAGAGATAGGTAGAGGGAGAGAGAGGGAGGTAGAGAGATGGAGGAAGATAGAGATAGAGGGAGAGGAAGGAAGAGGGGGTGGGAGAAAGAGAGGGAGAGGGGGAGTGAGGGAGGTAGAGAGATGGAGGAAGATAGAGATAGAGGGAGAGGGAGGAAAGAGGGGGGGGAGAGAGAGGTAGGGAGAGGGAGAGGGAGGGATATGGAGGGGGAGATGGGGGAGAGGGAGGTATAGAGAGGGGGAGAGGGAGGTATAGAGAGGGGGAGGGAGAGAGGGGGAGGGTTTGTGTGTGAGGGAGAAGGGGAGGGAGATAGGGGAGAGGGGGGTATAGAGAGGGAGAGGGGGTGTGCGTTTGAGGGAGAAAGGGAGGGAGAGAGTGGGGGGGATATAGGTTTTCAGAAAGTTTGGACTACTCTCCTAAATATTAGGCTAGACTATTTCTAGTACTAGAGAGGACAGCTAGAATATTGCTAGTACTAGAGAGGTAGGGTGAGGGAGAGGGATAGGGAGAGGTAGGGAGAGGGAGGGGGAGGGATCGGGAGGGGAAGATGGGGGGAGAGGAGGTATTGAGGTATAGAGAGTGGGGGAGGTATAGAGGGGGGGAGGTATAGAGAGGGGGTGTGTGTGTGAGAGGGAGAAGGGGAGGTATAGAGAGGGAGGGAGAGAGCGGGGGAGAGAGCGGGGGGAGATAGGTTTCAGAAGTTTGGACTACTCTCCTAATAATAATCTAGGATTTTGCTAGTACTAGTTGGCTACTCTCCTAATATTAATCTAGGATTTTGCTAGTACTAGTTCTATAACTGGATAGTGGTACCAAAGGGTATAGAGGGTATAGAGAGAGTGTGTGCGTGTGTGTGAGCGTATGTGTGTGTGTGTGTGTGTGTGTGTGTGTGTGTGTGTGCGTGTGCGTGGGAGGATTACGGGGTTTGTATGGAAATGGCTAGTGGGCTACTGGTCAATGCTAGGCCTAACTGAGTGTGTGTGTGTACGTGTGTGTGTGTGTGTGTGTGTGTGTGTGTGTGTGTGTGTTGTGTAGGAGGGTTAGGGAGGGAAGTGGTTAGTGGGTTCGCGGTCAGGTTGATGTAGGCCTAACTGAGTGTGTGTGTACGTGTGTGTATGTTCGCCTGTCCTCACTGCCTTGATTTAATTAGACTATTTCACTCGGACGGCCTTCTGGGTTATCCTAGGCTCCCTACACGTATGCTGCCGTATAATAGCCTATCACTGTACTCGTGTATACCTGTATACTTTGCCTACTTATTGAATAAACACTGTCAAGAGTATTCTAGCGGTCTTAGCGCCCCGACTATTTCAAGCGTGTGCGTGTGTGTGTGCGTCTTGGCACCTCTTCCACGGTGTCTACCTATTGTACATCTAATTCTGTAATCTTTACTAAGCACTGCTACTAAAAGTTGCTACTTATAAACTGGTAATAATATTGTTGCTACTACACGAACAATTGTATGGTACTATGTCTATATCCTGACAACTTCAAATGTATGTGTGTGTGGCGTGCGTACACGTGTGTACATTTGGTTGGTAGCCCTGCGCCCTGACTTGTCTTCCGAACTACGAACTATACTATGAATTCAGCTCCTACGAGCAGGGGTTTGTCCCACAGCTTCAGCAACTCAGGGCCAGAAACCTGCAAACCACAACTAGGAATTTGTACATTACATTCGATGTCTGCTGTGGGTATTCTCCTGGCGTGGCGCCCTGCTGGGTACTGCTGGGTACTACCTCTTCCTTTCTTGGGTGTCTCCAGTAGATATGCTCCCCACTGCATTATAGTTCACTATGATAAATTCTCGACTTCCTGCTGTGTGGCAACCACTGTTAGGCCTATCAACGCCTCCCCTCACTGGCACTTCCACTATTTACTGTGTTTTCTTCCTCTGGGATCACTCGTATTTCCCTGCTTTTTGGTTTTAAATGAGTATGACACTTTAGCCTATGCCCACGCCTGTTTGTTGCACTCGGATTCCCCCTAGGACCACCCAATACGACCCAATTTAGCGGAGCTCAAAACGCGTGTGACTGCTGTGCCTGACTGTGACTGTATGTTCACGAAACTGTGCGTGACCTCACGAACACTGGTAATGAAGCCTCTAATATTGTTAGTTAGGCTGTCTGAGGTAGCCACACTGCTGTGTCACCTGTCTTGTTCCTTTCCCAGGTAGCATAACTGTAGCAACACCTGCGTTGTACTCTCCCCAGTGTAGCACAACTGGTGTAGCACGTACCTTCCCCCCACATAGTACAACTGCAGTAGCATCTGCAGTGTTACTTACCCAGGTAGCATAACTGTTCAGTCGAATACAGAGAAAAACAGTGGGAGTTGAGGAGGAGTTTGAGGTAATCAGTCCCTCAGCTTGGGGTCGATATGTTCAGTCTATCAATCTCCAGAAATGTTCACCGTTCTTCTCTACTGGACTGAAGAAGCCACTGGCTGGCGAAACGTTTCCACAATAAAGATTCCGGAACGCTGCACGAGTGTCTCATTCTTCAACTCGACTGGTTTCTAAACCACTTAGATGCGAACATTACTGTTGGCGTGGTGGAGGAGCAGCTTACCCAGCAGCTAGTTATGTAACCCTGGAGGACAGTAGATAAACCAGACTCCACAAGATGGTCTTCTCGGAGTTTTGTTATTCACGGAGAAGAACCCGTCCTTCCTGGCACCAAGACGAGCAGGTCCAGACTTAATGTTTTGTTGTGGGTCCAGGAGGAGGCCACGATGAATGTGCTTCACTGATACATCGTCTCAGCTCACTGGTATTTTAACCACGTACGTGTGTACGTGTGCGTTCCACACACGTACACACCCATTACTTTGACCTGTCACTAGGTCAGCTAAGTGCTTGCTGGGTATACATAGCAAGCAACCTTTAGGAGAATCTTGGGAGAATCCATCTTCTTTTCTTTATACAATCCTTGAACAATGTAGTTTATTACCACCGGGAGAATATTGCTGCTCTTGTTGTGTACACTGTCCACCGTACAATGATGTGCTGTTGTACATGTGACATCAGATGATACTTTTACTGTACTTGTGTAGATCATACAGTGTTTATGTTGCTGTAGATGAAGCACCGAAACGTGTTGCTGGTGTACCAGTAATCAGGGAGCGTTGATGCTATTCAGCACATCTAAAATGCTCTTCTAGCTGCCTGTTACAGCAGTTGCTGGTGGTGCTGCTGTTGAAACGGTATCAACTGCTGCTGTTGCTGCTGCTGCACTTGTTGACATAAAAAAATCTAGGTGACTGAGAGAGACCAAGTTTTAAATCTGAAGAAGCAAATAGATTTCTTAGAAAAGATAGAATGGAAGTATGTCAGAAAGTTAGTAAATATCTCAAAAATGAATCAGAGAGCAGAGATTTAACATGTGGATAATAATTTTGTGAAGGTAATGAAACAAACAAACAAAAATTCCGATCAGTAGTTACCGAGATATAGAGTCATGAAGTTGACCCTCAATGACCGGGTGGCGGCAACATCAATGACCGGGTGGCGGCAACATCAATGACCGGGTGGCGGCAACATCAATGACCGGGTGGCGGCAACATCAATGACCATATGGTTTCAGTAGTATTACTGAATCAGTAACACTACTGACAATGGTACAGGGTGCTTGAGCTTGAACTTGATTTGACCTGAGCGTCGGTAAGATGGGGAAGGAAGAAGGATGGGTAAGGATGGAAATTGGGAAATAGGTGGGAGGGGGGAGAGGGAGGTTAGGGTTGTAAAGGTAAGTGGCCTATCCACTTTGGCGCAACATAAGTGTGTGTGTATGTAGAGTTATACATAAGTAAATTTTATGAGGAGGATATACCTTCAACCCATCAGTTGCACACAGGTATACTGCTGTATCACTGCATGCTACTGAGTTGCAAGAAGGCATACTATTTGTAGTAATTTTTTTTTTTCGGGCAAGGCTGCTGCAACAGGTGGTAGTTGCTGGGCTTTCGATGTTGATGGTGGGGAGCCCGGAGCTGGTCGAGCATTTTCTGTTGCAACAGGTGTTGGTTGCTGGGCTTTTGATGTTGTTGGTGGCTAGCCCGGAGTTGTTCAAGCAGTTTCTGAGGTGGTGTCCTGAAATAGGAAGTTCGTAGGTGTTACAATGTTAGTTGTAAGATGTAGCTTGGTAAAGGTAGGTCACTCATAAATGGGGAGTATTTATCTATGTTGTTGAACATAGACTGGGTCTGGTGGTACCCACTCTTCTGGTTCGACGGGGAGATCACTCAGGATTCTTGGTCGTGGGTAGTTGTCATTGTGAATGTAGCGCCTAACTCTTTGCTGCAGAGTCATTCTTTGGGTTCGGTGGGGAGGTGTGGTGATGACATAGTCGGTTGTGTTTACTGCTTGGGGGGGGGGTTCTCTATCAGGTACATATAGTTCTTGCATGTCGTATAGCTGTCTTTTCGCTAGTTTATCTATCCTTACATTAATTGCAGCGATTTCTTCTTGTACATGTAGGTCTTCAGTTCTGATTTTGTCCCTTAATCTGGTCCCAGTAATAAAGCGGAGGGCTTTGTTCTGGACTTGTTGGAGCCGCAGCCTGTTGGTTTTAGTTGTTAGTGATAGTGGTACACAAGGGTATTCCAACAGAGGTCTGATCATCATCTTGTAGAGGTGCTTCTTGATGTGGGTTGGTGCTTCTTTGAATCTGAATAGTTGGCTGAGGCGGCTTTTGCTAGGTTCACTTTTTTAGAGATGTGAGAAGTGGCGTTAAGTAATCTGTCGATCTCATATCCCAGGATTTTGTTAGGGTTTCTGATATCGACCCGTGATCCTAACAAAAAAAAGTCAGACTTATTTCCAATAGGGTCCCTGTAACTTGTACCATATGATATAATGTACCATATGGTACAATGAACCATCTGGTGTACCATACGATACATTGTACTGTATGGTACCATTGTACCATATACCATTGTATGATATGGTACCATATGGTACAATGTACCATATGGTTCAAAACCATAGAATTCCTCTTCAGCTCCACTTCCATCAGTCTTAGAACTAGAACTTGAGAAGAGGAGAGTCAGAATTCGCCCCTGGAGTGAGAGCTTCCTTGCAGCCAGGCAAGGAGAGTTCAGAATGGGTGTGGGACTGCTCTGGGAGAGTTCAGAATGGGTGTGAGACTGCTCTGGGAGAGTACAGGATGGGTGTGGGAGTGCTCTGGAAGAGTACAGGATGGGTGTGGGAGTGCTCTGGGAGAGTACAGGATGGCGTGGGACTGCTATGGGGGAGTACAAGATGGGTGTGGGAGTGCTCTGGGAGAGTACAGAATGGGGGTGGGACTGCTCTGGGGGAGAACAAGATGGGTGTGGAACTGCTCTGGGAGAGTAGAGGATGGGTGTGGGACTGCTCTTTGAGAGTTCAGAATGGGTGTGGGACTGCTCTGGGATAGTACAGGATGGGTGTGCCACTGCTCCGGGAGAATACTGGATGGGTGTGGGACTGCTCGGAGAGAGCTTATATTACATCTCTACACATCACACAGATATGTATTGTTATTTGCAAAAATATATGCATACAGAGAGACCAAGTGACGTTTACACGTTGTGAATAAGTCACTAACAAACACACACACACACACACACACACACACACACACAGAAGAGACAAAAAGACAGACTGATACAGGATGGGTGTGGGACTGCTCTGGGTGACTTCAGAATGGGTGTGGGACGGCTCTGGGATAGTACAGGATGGGTGTGCCACTGGGATAGTACAGGATGGGTGTGGGACTGCTCTGGGAAAGTACAAGATGGGTGTGGGACTGCTCTGGGAGTGTTCAGAATGGGTGTGGGACTGTTCTGGGAGAGTACAGGATCGGTGTGAGACTGCTCTGGGAGAGTTAGGGGTGGGTGTGGGACTGCTCTGGGAGAGTAAAAGATGGGTGTGGGACTGCTCTGGGAGAGTACAGGATGGGTGTGAGAGTGCTCTGGGAGACTACAGGATGGGTGTGGGAGTGCTCTGGGAGAGTACAGGATGGGAGTGGGACTGCTCTGGGAGAGTATAGGATGGGTATAAGACTGCTCTGGGAGAGTTCAGAATGGGTGTGGGACTGCTCTGGGAGAGTTCAGAATGGGTGTGAGACAGCTCTGGGAGAGTACAAGATGGGTGTGGGACTGCTCTTTGAGAGTTCAGAATGGGTGTGGGACTGCTCTGGGAGAGTACAGGATGGGTGTGGGACTGCTCTGGGAGAGTACAGGATGGGTGTGGGACTGCTCTGGGAGAGTTCAGAATGGGTGCGGACTGCTCTGGGAGAGTACAGGATGGGTATGGGACTGCTCTGGGTGAGTACAGGGTGGGTGTGAGTGTAGACAGCCTGACTGTCTGCATAGACAGCCTGACTGTCTGCATAGACACCTGACTGTCTGCATAGACAGCCCGACTGTCTGCATAGACACCCATGCTGTCTGCCAGCTGAGTTCATATTTCGTGCCATGCTAGTTCCCATAGTTTCCGCCAGAGGGCAAGCCTGTAGGCATACCCATGTGAGTCTGCCTCACCCCTGCCCTCCCTCACTTGGCGCCCAGACAGCACTCAGACAACAGGCCTACTCCTTCCTCTGCAAGGCGCATGGCCCTGGGCCATGGCCAAGACACACAGCTTGTGCACCCCACCTTTTCAAATAAAGTAAGAAGCCTCCGAAGCCTTATCATTTGCTACCCTGCTCTGTTATATTGGTGACCTCGCAGCAGTTGTGTTTGCCGCGAGGGGAGAA
>WNWK01052155.1:0-12262 GCA_009830355.1 Cherax destructor | reverse complement strand
ATACAAAAAGAAAATCTTCTTTTTTTTTGTGAGAATATAAATTCAAAATGGAAACAAAAATTTAAGTGGCCTGGAGACGTGACTAATAAACAGAAAGATGTTATTTTAGTGCCAGGAATGTCTGCCTTGTTTATTATGGACCCTATTTTGAAATTGGCATCGTTTGAAATTTGTGTGAAAGTGGCCAAGTGCCATTTTCTGACCACTATTTTGGGTAGTTGAAATTGGTAAATGGCGGTTTCTTGTACTCAATCGATAGAAGAAGGGAGTTCTAGCGAAATAGCTATAATTGTAGTGACTGAAACATTGGAATGTGCCAAAAATAGGGCTCAAAGTGGGCGAAATCGCCGATGCGTAAGTGTCATGGCTACCGCTAACTTGCAAAGCATAATTCCATTAGTTTTCGATTAAATTTCATAATTTTTGTGGCGTTATGATCGGAAAAAGATTCTCTATCATTCCATTAGAAAAAATATTTTTTTTTTTTAAATTCGTGAACCCTGAGAACGAGTTTCAGAGAGACCCCTTGGACCCGCAAAGGGTTAAAGACGAGGTGATAAGGCTGAGGAGAGAAGATGGGGAACTCACAAGCAATGATCAAGAGGTATGTGAGGAGCTCAACTTGAGGTTTAAGGAAGTATTCACAGTGGAGGAAGGAAGGCAGCTGGGTAGACAGGACGGGGTCGTCACCAACAAGGGATGTATCAAGTGCTGAGGGCATACACACAACTGAGGGGGAGGTGAAGCAGTTACTCAGTGACCTTGATACCTCAAAGGCGATGGGTCGAACAATATCTCCGCGTGGGTTCTTCGGGAAGGAGCTGAGGTACTGAGTGTGCCACTTACCATAATATTCAACACATCCCTTGAAAATGGGCAGATACCTGAGGTATGGAAGAAGGCAAATGTAGTCCCCATATTCAAAAAAGGAGACAGAAAAGAGGCACTAAACTATAGACCGGTGTCACTTACATGTATAGTGTGCAAAGTCCTGGAGAAAATCATCAGGAAAAGAATGGTGGAGCACCTCGAGCTGAACAGGATAATAAACACCAGACAGCACGGATTCCGGGAAGGCAAATCCTGTGTAACAAACCTCCTAGAGTTCTATGATAAAGTAACAGAGGTAAGGCAAGAGAGAGAAGGGTGGGTTGATTGCATTTTCCTGGACTGCAGGAAGGCCTTCAACACAGTTCCTCAAATGAGATTAGTAAAGAAGTTGGAAGAACAAGCATGTATAACAGGAAGGGCACTGGAATGGATCAGGGAATACCTCACAGGGAGGCAACAACGGGTCATGGTGCGTGATGAGGTATCACAGTGGGCGCCTGTGACGAGCGGCGTACCGCAGGGATCAGTCCTAGGACCAGTGTTATTCTTGGTATATGTAAACGACATGACGGATGGGATAGACTCAGAAGTGTCTCTGTTCGCAGATGATGTGAAATTAATGAGGAGAATCACATCGGAAGAGGACCAAGCGGACTTCAAACAGACCTGGACAAGCTTGACATCTGGTCTAGCAACTGGCTTCTAATTCAATCCCACCAAATGCAAAGTCATGAAGATCGGAGAAGGGCAAAGAAGACAGCTGACAGAGTACAGGCTAGGCGGACAAAGGCTACAAACCTCGGCAAAGGAGAAAGACCTTGGGGTGAGTATAACGCCAAGCACGTCTCCGGAGGCACATATCAACCAGATAACTGCGGCAGCATATGGGCGACTGGCAAACCTAATATTAGCGTTCCGTTACCTAAACAAGGAATCGTTCAAGACACTGTACACCGTGTACGTCAGGCCCATACTAGAATATGCAGCATCAGTCTGGAACCCACACCTGGTCAAGCATGTAAAGAAACTAGAGAAAGTGCGAAGGTTTGCGACAAGGCTAGTTCCACAACTCAGGGGTCTGTCCTATGAAGAAAGGTTGAGGGAAATAGGACTAACAACACTGGAGGAAAGAAGGGTCAGAGGAGACATGATAACGACATACAAAATATTGCAGGGAATCGACAAGGTAGACAGTGACAGGATGTTCCAGAGAGGGAACACAGAAACAAGGGGACACAACTGGAAGCTGAAGACTCAGATGAGTCAAAGGGATGTTAGGAAGCATTTCTTCAGCCACAGAGTAGTCAGGAAGTGGAATAGTCTAGAGAAAGATATAGTGGAGGCAGGAACCATACATAGTTTTAAGACGAGGTATGATAAAGCTCATGGAGCAGGGAGAGCAGAGACCCAGTAGCAGACAGCGAAGAGGCGGGGCCAGGAGCTGAGTCTCGACCCCTGCAACCACAATTAGGTGAGTACTGTAGTGAAGTTAGTGTTGACACTGTAGTGGTGACACTTTAGTGGTGACACTGTAGTGGTCACTTGGTAGTGGTGTCACTGTAGTGGTAACACTGAAGTGAAGTTATTGACACTGTAGTGGTGACATGGTAGTGGTGACACTGTAGTAGTGATACTGTAGTGGTGACACAGTAGTGGTGACACTGTAGTAGTGATACTGTAGTGGTGACATGGTAGTGGTGACATGGTAGTGGTGACACTGTAGTGGTGATACTGTAGTGGTGACACTGTAGTGAAGTTAGTGTTGACCCTGTAGTGCTCACATGATAGTGGTGACACTGTAGCATTGACACTGTAGTGAAGGTAGTGTTGACACTAGTGAAAGTAGTGTTGACACTATACTGAAGGTAGTGTTGACACTATAGTGAAGGTAGTGTTGACACTGTAGTGAAGGTAGTGTTGACACTGTAGGGAAGGTAGTGTTGACACTGTAGTGAAGGTAGTGTTGAGCCTGTAGTGAAGGTAGTGTTGACACTGTAGTGAAGGTAGTGTTGACACTGTAGTGAAGGTAGTGTTGACACTATAGTGAAGGTAATGTTGACACTATAGTGAAGGTAGTGTTGACACTGTAGTGAAGGTAGTGTTGACTATAGTGAAGGTAGTGTTGACACCATAGTGAAGGTAGTGTTGACTCTATAGTGAAGGTAGTGTTGACACTAGTGAATTTAGTGTTGACACTGTAGTGAAGGTAGTGTTGACGCTTGTGAAGGTAGTGTTGACACTAGTGAAGGTAGTGTTGACACTATAGTGAAGGTAGTGTTGACACTAGTGAAGGTAGTGTTGACACTAGTGAAGTTAGTGTTGACACTATAGTGAAGGTAGTGTTGACACTATAGTGAAGGTAGTGTTGACTCTATAGTGAAGGTAGTGTTGACACTAGTGAATTTAGTGTTGACACTGTAGTGAAGGTAGTGTTGACGCTTGTGAAGGTAGTGTTGACACTAGTGAAGGTAGTGTTGACACTATAGTGAAGGTAGTGTTGACACTAGTGAAGGTAGTGTTGACACTAGTGAAGTTAGTGTTGACACTATAGTGAAGGTAGTGTTGACACTATAGTGAAGGTAGTGTTGACACTATAGTGAAGGTAGTGTTGACACTATAGTGAAGGTAGTGTTGACACTAGTGAAGGTAGTGTTGACACTGTAGTGAAGGTAGTGTTGACACTATAGTGAAGGTAGTGTTGACACTATAGTGAAGGTAGTGTTGACACTATAGTGAAGGTAGTGTTGACATTGTAGTGGTGACACTGTAGTGATGACACTGTAATGGTGATACTATAGTGAAGTTAGTGATGACACTGTAGTGGTCACATGGTAGTGGTGTCACTGTAGTGGTAACACTGAAGTGAAGTTATTGACACTGTAGTGGTGACATGGTAGTGGTGACACTGTAGTAGTGATACTGTAGTGGTGACACAGTAGTGGTGACACTGTAGTAGTGATACTGTAGTGGTGACATGGTAGTGGTGACATGGTAGTGGTGACACTGTAGTGGTGATACTGTAGTGTTGACACTGTAGTGAAGTTAGTGTTGACCCTGTAGTGCTCACATGATAGTGGTGACACTGTAGCATTGACACTGTAGTGAAGGTAGTGTTGACACTAGTGAAAGTAGTGTTGACACTATACTGAAGGTAGTGTTGACACTATAGTGAAGGTAGTGTTGACACTGTAGTGAAGGTAGTGTTGACACTGTAGGGAAGGTAGTGTTGACACTGTAGTGAAGGTAGTGTTGAGACTGTAGTGAAGGTAGTGTTGACACTGTAGTGAAGGTAGTGTTGACACTGTAGTGAAGGTAGTGTTGACACTATAGTGAAGGTAATGTTGACACTATAGTGAAGGTAGTGTTGACACTATAGTGAAGGTAGTGTTGACACTGTAGTGAAGGTAGTGTTGACTATAGTGAAGGTAGTGTTGACACCATAGTGAAGGTAGTGTTGACTCTATAGTGAAGGTAGTGTTGACACTGATGGGGATTGGGAATAAAATTCTGAGCTCCCTGCCAATCCCATTGGCGGTCTGCTGGTGGGTACTGGATATTGACAGGTGGTTGTGGAGGTTGTGGTTGTGCAGGTTGGTGTGGTGGGTGGGTGGGTGAGGGTGGCCTTTGTTGTAGCTGAGCTGAGTCAGTGGCGTGGGTGGCAGCATGGTCCACTGCTGGTGCCTCCCGCCTGGCACCACCACTACCACCACCAGATGCATGCACATTTCTCATACCAATTGCAGCACTATCATCTTCGTTTTCACTATCTGTGCCTGTTGTACCCCCACGGGATGTACTCCTAGATGTACTCCTAACCCTTGGAAGAGCATATGGCACACTACCAGAGCGCATATACCGTCGTATATACTGACGCTTCACTGGTGAATATTCCACTTCACTCTCGCTACTGGAACTGTTTTGAAGAGCTTGGAGTTCAAAATCACTATCACTATCATCACCATTGCTCACATCTGAGTCCTGGGTATGAGTAAATAACAATTTCCTCTTTCGTTCTGGTACAATTGAACGTGAACAAGACGGCACAGCACCAGAGGTGGAAGGTTGTGGGTCGTCTGGGTTTTCTTCACTATTACCGGTATTATCGTCATTATTTTCAGGCACAACCGTGTCAAAACCTTGAAAGTCACCTTCACTGACACCCCCATCACTGTTAGAACTGTCACTGGGGAATAATAATGTCCCAATTCGCCGAGGAGTAAGGTGTTTCTTGCTGCGATTCATGGTGGACAAGGCGGACTGAAATGGTGTTCCCACAATGCACCACTGGCTCCCCGATTTTTTTCCTACTGTGCACACTGACCACGCAGACCCATTCTCTCACATGTAGGCCTACCAGCGATTTCCCGTTCGATTTGAAGCCGCTAGAATTTATGCGTACTAGTACGTCAAACGCCCTGGTGCGTAAGCCGTACTAGTACGTCAAAAACCCTGAAAGGGTTAACACAATGAAGAGTAAAAATGCTAGGATAATGAGGTGGGCTCTCAGAATCCAACCTACTCAATAAGTATTAAACATATCAGTGGTCGTTGTAATGTAATTGCTGACACTCTGTCACGTCCTTAATTATCATTGCTACATTTAAATTAACGTAAATTTTGTGCCCAAAAGACATTTTTGTTACTACTTTAATTCAATTAAGTAAAGTAAAGTAATCTCTATACAGCCCATGTAAACTAATATAACTCATGTCTAATAACAATATTTTTATGTATCCACAGTATTCTGTGATTTATGTGTTGGTGTGGGAAGGAGATAATTAGAGAGAAGCTGAGTGTTGAGTGTGTAGAGTATTTGGTGGGCGATGCTAGTAGCTGAGTGAGTGGCGAAGCAGACTCAACGCCACCCCCTTCCCCTCCGACCTCACTACACACCTTATTCTCTCAAGATGTCTCACATGCAGTTACCCAGTTCCTGTATACTGCTACACATTCCACTACCACTGTTATTAGAGTGGAATGTCGTCTAATCTCACAAGACTGCTGTTCTAGTATGCAGTCATCACCACTACGATCGAGCCTCTTATGTCATGCGCCACTACGCTTTGCCACTTCTACACGAGTGTACGGACATAACCACGAGTATGCTGATATATGAAGTTTTGTGTACTGCCCTAGTATGAGGGGCATTGCTAGTGATACCTGGAGTTTACCTGGAGAGAGTTCCAGGGGTCAACGCCCCTGCGGCCCGGTCTGTGACCAGGCCTCATGTTGGATCAGAGCCTGATCAACCAGGCTGTTACTGCTGGCCGCATGCAGTCCAACGTACGAACCACAGCCTGGCTGGTCAGGCATCGACTTTAGGTGCCTGTCCAGTGCCTGCTTGAAGACAGCCAGGGGTCTATTGGTAATCCCCCTTATGTATGCTGGGAGGCAGTTGAACAGTCTTATAAGAACAAGGAGAACTCGTGGTTGAACTGAAACTGCACACGGGGAAAAGAAAACCACGAGTGCAAGAGCATGGAAAAACTCTAGAAAACTAAGGACAGAAAAATAACAATGATGAGAAGTCAGACAAGAATATGGAGGGGCAACAACTGGAAGCGAAATAAAAATCTGAACCAAAACCGCTACATACTCAAGTCTAAGTGTCTTCTGCTACACATGCCACACTACTCAAGTCTAAGTGTCTTCTGCTACACATGCCACACTACTCACGTCTAGGTGTCTTCTGCTACACATGCCACACTACTCACGTCTAGGTGTCTTCTGCTACACATGCCACACTACTCAACGCTTATTGTGTTGTCTCTCAACGTGCTAGTGGCACCCCTGCTTTTCATTGGGGGGATGTTACATCGTCTGCCGAGTCTTTTGCTTTCGTAGGGAGTGACACTCGTGTGCAAATTTGGTACTAATCCCTCTAGGATTTTCCAAGTGTATATACCAATGTATCTCTCCCGCTTGCATTCCAGGGAGTACAGGTTTAGGAACTTCAAGCGTTCCCAGTAATTGAGGTGGTTTATTGCAGTTATGCGTGCCGTGAAGGTTCTCTGTACATTTTCTAGGTCAGCAATTTCACCTGCCTTGAAAGGTGCAGTTAGTGTGCAGCAATATTCCAGCCTAGATAGAACAAGTGACCTGAAAAGTGTCAACATGGGCTTGACATCCCTGGTTTTAAAGGTTCTCATTATCCATCCTGTCATTTTTCTGGCAGATGCGATTGCTACAGTGTTATGGTCCTTGAAGGTGAGATCCTCTGTCATGATCACTCCCAGGTCTTTGACATTATTTTTTCGCTCTATTGTGTGGTTGGAATTTGTTTTATACTCCGATGAGATTTTAATTTCCTCACGTTTTCCATATCGGAGTAATTGAAATTTCTCATTGAACTTTATATTGTTTTCTGCAGCCCATTTAAAGATTTGGTTGATGTCTGCTTGGAGTCTTGCAGTGTCTTCAATGGTGGACACTGTCATGCAGATTCGGGTGTCATATGCAAAGGAAGACACGGCACTGTGGCTGATATCCCTGTCTATGTCCGATATAAGATTGAGGAACAGGATGGGAGTGAGTACTGTGCCTTGTGGAACAGAGCTTTTCACCGTAGCCACCTCAGACTTTACTCTGTTGACTACTACTCTTTGTGTTCTACTTGTTAGGAAATTATAGATCCATCTACCAACTTTTCCTGTTATTCCTTTATCACGCATTTTGTGTGCTATCACACCATGGTCACACTTATCAAAGGCTTTTGCAAAGTCTCTGTATATAACATCTGCATTCTGTTTGTCCTCTAGAGCATCCAGGACCTTGTCGTAGTGGTCCAGTAGTTGGGACAGACAGGAGCGACCTGCTCTAAACCCATGCTGCCCTGGGTTGTGTAATTGATGGTTATCTAGATGAGTGGCGATCTTGCTTCTTAGAACTCTTTCAAAGTTTTTATGATATGGGACGTTAGCGCTATTGGTCTGTAGTTCTTTGCCATTGCTTTACTGCCGCCTTTGTGGAGTGGGGCTATGTCTGTTGTTTTTAGTAACTGCGGACGACCCAGTGTCCATGCTCCCTCCATAGGATGTTAAAAGCACGTGATAGGGGGTTCTTGCAGTTCTTGATGAACACTGAGTTCCATGAGTCGGGGCCTGGAGCGGAGTGCATGGGCATGTCATTTATCGCCTTTTCAAAGTCATGTGGCGTCAGGGTAATGTCAGATAGGCTTGTGTCTAACAGGTTCTGTGGCACTCTCATAAAAAAATCATTTAGGTCTTCAACTTTTAGTCTGGCTAGCAGCTCACTAAAAACTGAGTCATACTGGGACATTAGTAACTCACTCATTTCCTTGCTGTCATCTGTGTAAGACCCATCTCGTTTTAGTAGGGGCCCAATACTGGATGTTGTTCTCGACTTTGTTTTGGCATAAGAAAAGAAATATTTTGGGTTTCTTTCAATTTTATTTATGGCTTTTAGTTCTTCCCGCGTTTCTTGATTCCTGTAAGATTCCTTTAGTTTTAATTTGATGCTTGCTATTTCTCTGACCAGTGCCTCCCTACGTATTTCAGATATATTGGCCTCTTGTAGCCGCTCTGTTATTCTTTGCCTTCTCCTGTATAGGGAGCGCCTCTCTCTTTCTAGTTTACATCTTCTCCTCCTTTTCCTTAAGGGAATTTGCCTTGAGCAAACCTCAAGTGCCACAGAGTTAATTTGTTCTAGACATAGGTTAGGATCCGTGATGCTTAGGCTATCTTCCCAGTTTATATCATTTAGGATTTGGTTTACTTGGTCCCACCTTATGTTTTTGTTATTGAAGTTGAAATTTGAGAAGGCTCCCTCGCGACTCATCACATTTTGTCGATCTGGGGCTCCCCTCATATAGACACTCGAAAAAATTAATGTACGTGTATGACACCTGAGGGACTCTGTGATGTTGATACTGTATTATAATTTTGTTTGTTTGTTTTATATGACATGTGAGAGACATTACCACTACTCCTAGTGCAACCGCTTGTCGTGATGGGAGAATATTGTGACCCCAGAATGGGCCACAATTGATATAATGTATTACAGTCATACCTCGATTAATGGTGGCGTCGGATAACAATAAATTCGGTTAGCGATACATTTTTACGTCAAAATATTGACTCGGTTTACGATGATTGCTTCGGTTTACGATATTTGTCTCGGACGCGTCCGCGTGGTGCCCAGCTGTGCGGGCACTCCAGGGAGCATCAGTGTGCTATTGTTTAAAGCGAGAGCGACCACCACCCACGCATTCATACCAGTATATTGTCATTATTCCACTGTTTTTAGTGCTTGCAACTGCTAAATAAGCCACCATGGGCCCCAAGAAAGCTCCTAGTGCCAAGCCTGTGGTAAAGAGTGTAGCAGGGAGTGAAGCATTTATGCAGGGAGTGTAGCAGGCATGCAGGGAGTGTAGCAGGCATGCAGGGAGTGTAGCAGGCATGCAGTGAGTGTAGCAGGCATGCAGGGAGTGTAGCAGGCATGCAGTGAGTGTAGCAGTCATGCAGGGAGTGTAGCAGTCATGCAGGGAGTGTAGCAGTCATGCAGGGAGTGTAGCAGGCATGCAGGGAGTGTAGCAGGCATGCAGGGAGTGTAGCATTCATGCAGCGAGTGAAGCAGGGATGCAGGGAGTGTAGCATTCATGCAGGGAGTGAAGCAGGGATGCAGGGAGTGTAGCATTCTTGCAGGGAGTGTAGCAATCAAAGAAAAAGGCCAGTAACCCCAGAAAAGAACTTGCCACCTGCAGTGTTAATGGAAGGGGATTTCCCTTCCAAACACTAGCATACTATACTCCATCCTTTCCCCTCCTCCCGTCCTCCACAAATCAACAACTCTTCAATAAATGTAAGTGACATGTTATTGTACTATATTTACATGTATTTCTTTAATGTTCATTAAATTGTGTATTATTTAATTTCAAAAAGTTCTAAAAAATATTTTATTTTACTACTTTTGGAAGTCTGGAACGGATTAATTTTATTTCCATTATTTCTTATGGGGAAAATTGATTCGGATAACGATTGATTCAGTTACAGATACGCCCTCTCTGACAGATTAATATCGTTAACCGAGGTATGACTGTATATGTATATATTTGCATTTCGTATAATTTTATATTGCTGATTGTTACAAAATGACACGATATCTATTAGAAATACAGTGGTACCCCGACTTACGATATTTTTTCATTCCAGAATGCTGTTCAAGTGCCATTACCAAACGAATTTATCTCCATAAGAAATGATGTAAAATAGACTAGTCCTTTTAGACCCCCAAAATTACACTTACAAAAGCATTTAAAAAAATAAACTTACATAAAAGGGTGTGTTTGGGGACCATCGTAAGTCGGGGTACCACTGTAGACATCTCCAGTGAACACTAGAAAGGATAGTCCTTCTAGCATCCAGCCTGTTACTGGGCTTTTGCAACAAAGTCAGTATCCTGGTCCAGTTATCCAACATATTATCAATATCATTTTTGGATCCCAACTGAGAGGATACTAACCAAAGAAATATATTTAAAATGTTTATTATCAAAGTTAAAAAATCTAGAGTAGCAAAGTAAATCAAATTAAATATAAGTATACTGAAAATATTACTTAGTAGGTTAGCTCCTACACTTCTGTCATATAAAATATTATTGTTCTGAAGGCACATATATCTTAATGGCTCTTATGTACCATCTGGTACAATGTTAGCAATTAACAATAATATTCATATATACAAATATGAGTATGTGTGTGTATGAGTGTGCTCCAGGTAACTCGTTAAGACTCAACTCGAATAGTGACCGACTGAACGTCTTCTCATAAGCTAGCTTCTCTAACAAACTGACAATCAGAACAGCTTGATTGAACAGGAATATGACAAATTCACCTAACAGCAATATAGCAAGCAACAACAACACAGCATCAGGAACAAGGAGATAGAAAAACGACCCTAACTGGGGACCATCAGTAGATCCTCCAAAACTCCCTTATTACTGAATCTAGGTTCAGCATAAAATCCCCAACTGTGACGGTGCACAGATGCCTTAGCGAATTAGGTCAAGAGCTATAGCAAGAGACCTGAGTTATCTCAAAATGTCAATGTGACACACAACCCAGTAAAATGTCGAAAATCACTAAGTCTAGGCTATTCTCTGTGAACAGAGTTACACAGAGTCCAGAGAAGTATGTTTTGTCTCACCACCGAATACATACTCTACCAAACAGAGTCTAAATGACGAGGAAACAAGAAGAGACCAGAGCAAAGTGTTGTCTCATCGAGAGTCAGCAGGCAAGAGAGAATGATGAAGGGGAGGCAGTCTCCAACTCAGGTGTGATCACGTGACTCACCTGGCTGCTGCACAGCAACTCCAGAAAGCCGGCAGTATAACAAGCGAAGCGCTTGTTAGCGAGGTAGTTTGCTAACTCCAGGGCAGCTACAGTCATACCTCGGTTAACGATATTAATCCGTCAGAGAGGGCATATCTTTAACCGAAACAATCGTTAACCGAATAAATTTTCCCTATAAGAAATAATGGAAATAAAATTAATCCGTCCAAGACTTCCAAAAGTAGTTAAATAAAATATTTTTTAGAACTTTTTGACATTAAATAATACACAATTTAATGAACAATAAATAAATACACATGTAAATATTGTACAATAACATGTCACTTACATTTATTGAAGAGTTGTTGATGTGTGGAGGATGGGAGGAGGGGAGAAGGTGGAGTAGTATGCTAGTGTTTGGAAGGGGAATCCCCTTCCATTAACACTGCAGGTACCAAGTTCTTTTCTGGGGTTACTTCCCTTTTTCTTTGAATGCCACTAGGACCGGCTTGAGAGTCACTGGACCTCTTTCTAACAATAAATCTGTCCAGGGAGCTCTGTGTCTGGCGATTCTTTAACACATCCCTGAAATGACACACCACTGTGTCATTGTACAGGTTGCCAGCACGGCCTGCAACAGCATGGTTAAGGTGATATTCATCCATAAAGCCTTGCACATCACTCCATTTGGCACAGATCTCCCTAATCCTTAAAGAAGGCACCTTCTTCCGTCTCGGTTCCACCTCCTCCTCCTCCTCTGAACCATTGTCCTGACCTCTGTTCTCTTGTTCCAGTTGCTGTTGAAGCTCTTGCAGATCTTCAGTGGTTAGCTCTTCCTTGTGCTCCTCCACCAACTGTTCCACATCCTCACCACTCACCTCTAACCCCATAGACTTGCCCAATTCTACAATTTCTTCCACAACAGGCTCATGCTCAGGGTTCTGAGGCTCAGCCCCAAAACCTTCAAAATCCCTCTGTAGGACACAGTCTGGCCACAATTTTCTCCAGGCAGAGTTCAAAGTCCTGGTAGTCACTCCTCCCAAGCCTTACCTATAAGATTTACACAATGCAGGATATGGAAATGGTTTTTCCAAAAGTCTCTTAGGGTTATATTCATGTATGTGGTCACATCAAAGCACT
>WNWK01052154.1:0-12262 GCA_009830355.1 Cherax destructor | reverse complement strand
CTTCTTCATTTCTACGGTGTTTCTCACTTTTATCAGCCCAGGGTACCACTAGGAACTTTCTTGGGACCCATGGTAGCTTATTTCACAGTCGCACGTAATGAACAAACTCCAAAAAATTATAATTAAGTGTGAAATGTCTGTGGAAGCGTGCAGGGTATTGTTCTCTCGAGTGTAAACAACGCGGACTGGCTCTCACGCCTGCGCTGTGAGGCACCCAAGCGCCTGGGCCGACAGGTCACGAACGTATTCGTTCGACTCGCGATAATTTGTTCGCATGACGATTTCGAATTTTTTGTACTAATGACGATTTGTTCGACTGCCGAGCCGTTCGAATAGCGGGGGTCCACTGTACTATAGTTTTACATAAAGAAAACAATGAGAAATAAATATAAAGCACTAATTTTAATGGATAAATGAACATTTGAATCAGTTTTACCTTTACTGAAGACTCTTGTTGGCGTATGAGAGAGTCAGGAGAGTTTGTTTGGAGGCAGGACAAGATAGCCCTTTAATATGACACTAATATGAACTCTGCGGCTTATTTATCCAGCACAATTCATCTAATATGACATAATAAATAATATTAATAACATAGAAACATGATATAAACTCTAGAATGAATAAAACATGTCAGTATGAATCTAAGAACTAGTGGAGTGTCTTTTGTTATTGTTGGTTATAGGGCCACTGACCATAAGCCATGGTGGTAGTCGGTTTCAGCAGAAAGCAACCACCACTATCACACAAACAATGTGCATAATTTATAAATAAGAAACATTTACACTTTAATTTATAAATAAGAAATATTCACACTTATATAAATAAGAAATACTTACACTTACACTTGGAGGAGATGGTGGCACAGTAATGCATTCTTGTCAGTGTCCCTATAATCTCAAACACTGTAGAAGTTAAGTTTTGAGTCGTCATTTTCTATCGATTAATTGCTTAACTTACTTAAGTAAGTAAGTTTATTCAGGTAAACACAAATCCAGTCATACATAGATTATCATACATAGCAGCATATGTGTAGAAAACCTAGGATAACCCAAACAAGTCAGACAGAGTGACTTATTTCCATTGCTACACTTTATCACTGGCTGGTGCTATAGCCTTTATTGACTTGTGAAGCTTCTTTGGACCCATGGTGACTTATTTCACAGTGACAATCACTAAACCACTAAAAAAGACACCAAATGTATTGTGAATATTTGAAAGAGCGCGCTGGGTAATGTTCTCTCAATGGTAAACAACGCTTCACTGGCATCCTGCGCAGGCGCAGGGCAGGCGCGGAGCAGACAGACAGGTCTAATACGTTACGATACACGAGTCCATTTACGATACACGAAATCAAAAAAAGCTTACGTAACACGAGTTTTACGATATACGAGCCTTACGATACTCGGGGGTCCACTGTATATGTACTAGAAACAATTCCAGATCTAGGACTGACCCTTGTGGAACCCCAGTTGACACATGCACCCACTGACACTTCATCAGGTACCAATGCACATTGTTTCCTTCCTGTCAGGTATTCCCTGATCCACTGCAGTACTCTCCCTGCTATTCTTGCCTGCTCCTCTATTTTTTCAACCAGTCTCTTTTGTGGTACTGTGTTACAAAAAGCGCGATATCTGTAAATTATAGACATCACCAGAGAATACTAGAAGGTCTGCCCCTCTAGCATTCAGCCAGTTTCTGGGTTTTTGTAACAAGTACAGTGGAACCCCGACTAACGTAAGCTCCATATAACGTAAAAGTCATGTAACGTAAGCTTTTTTCGCAAAATATTTGTCTCGTGTAGCGTACATTTACTCGTGTAGCGTAACGTACCAGACCTGTCTGCCTGCCCCGCGCAGGACGTCAGTCTTGCGTTGTTTACCATCGAGAGAACATTACCCAGCGCGCTCTTTCAAACATTCACAATACTTTTGTTGTGTTTATTGCTGGTTCAGTGATTGTCACTGTGATATAAGTCACCATGGGTCCAAAGAAGCTTCATAAGTCAATAAAGGCTATAACACCAGCCAGTGATAAAGTGTAGCAATGGAAATGTCACTCTGTCTTGACTTTTTTGGGTTATCCTAGGTTTTCTACACATATGCTGCTATGTATGATAATCTATGTATAACTGGATTTGTGTACAGTTGTCCCTCGGTTTTCGTGCATCTCCAAACTCGAACATTTATGTAAGTGTATTTTCGTAAGTGCTTCTGGAAGTGTATTTTTGGGGGTCTGAAATAGACTAACCTACGTGACATTATTTCTTAAGGAAGTAAATTCGTTCGGTAATGGCACTTGAGCAGCATTCTGGAACGAATTTTCGGCGAAAACCGAGGGACCACTGTATACCTGAATAAACTTACTTAAGTTAAGCGATTAATCGACAGAAAATGACGACACAAAATTTAACTTCTACAATGTTGTTTGAGATTATATAGGGACACTGAGAAGAGTGCCGTACTCTGCCACCATCTCTCCAAGGTAAGTGAAAGTATTTCTTATTTATATAAGTGTGAATATTTCTTATTTATAAATTAAAGTGTAAATATTTCTTATTTACAAATTAAAGTGTAAATGTTTCTTATTTACAAATTAAAGTGTAAATGTTTCTTAATTATAAATTATGCACATTGTTTTGTGTGAATAGTGATGGCCAGCTGCTGCCACCCACCATGGCTTATGGTCAGTGGCCCTAGAGTTTATATCATGTTTCTATGTTATTAATACAGTGGTCCCTCGGTTTTCGTGTATCTCTGTTTTCGTGTATTTCAGTTTTCGTGTAGTTTTTTCGTGGAAAATTGCCCTCTGTTTTCGTGTGTTCCCTCCGTTTTCGTGCTCGGTCCGGAACCTGTCCACCAGTGCCGCGCACATACAAAGGCCGTAGGCCACCACCCACGCACCTCCCACGCACATTGCCACGCAGTCTAGCATTGTTTACGCTTGAGTGAACATCACCCCAGGAGTTTATACAAAATATTTATTAACAATTCATTGTTTTGGGGCCTTGATTATTGTGTGTGACTACTAAATAAGCTACCATGGGCCCAAAGAAAGCTCCTAGTGCCAGTCCTTTGGTAAAGAAAGTGAGAAACACGATGGAGTTTAAGAGTGTAGCAAGCATGCAGGGAGTGTAGCAGGTATGCAGGGAGTGTAGCAGGTATGCAGGGAGTGTAGCAGGTATGCAGGGAGTGTAGCAGGTATGCAGGGAGTGTAGCAGGTATGCAGGGAGTGTAGCAGGTATGCAGGGAGTGTAGCAGGTATGCAGGGAGTGTAGCAGGTATGCAGGGAGTGTAGCAGGTATGCAGGGAGTGTAGCAGGTATGCAGGGAGTGTAGCAGGTATGCAGGGAGTGTAGCAGTATGCAGGGAGTGTAGCATGTATGCAGGGAGTGTAGCATGTATGCAGGGAGTGTAGCACGTATGCAGGGAGTGTAGCATGTATGCAGGGAGTGTAGCATGAATGCAGGGAGTGTAGCAGGTATGCAGGGAGTGTAGCAGGTATGCAGGGAGTGTAGCATGAATGCAGGGAGTGTAGCATGTATGCAGGGAGTGTAGCATGTATGCAGGGAGTGTAGCAGGCAGGGAGGGAGTGTAGCAGGCAGGGAGGGAGTGTAGCAGACAGGGAGGGAGTGTAGCAGGCATGCAGGGAAGTGACCCCGGATAAGGACTTGGTACCTAAATTCCTTATGGAAGGGGATTCCCCTTCCAAAAAATAGGGTCTCTTCCCTCTCTCCTCCTCCCTCTTTTCCATCCAGCAACATCAGTCTTCAATAAAGGTAAGTGCCACATTCATTTCATTCATTTGTGCATGTAAATCTATCTTTAAGGCCCCCCCAATTTTTTTTTTTCCAAACTTCTGGGTTTCTGCAACGGATTAATTGAATTTCCATTATTTCTTACGGGGAAAATGGTTTCAGTTTTCGTGTGTTTCAGTTTTAGTGCCTCCCTCTGGAACGGATTAAACACGAAAACCGAGGGACCACTGTATTGTTTATTATGTCATATTAGATGAATTGTGCTAGATAAATAAGCTGTAGAGTTGATATTATTGTCATATTGAAAGACTATTTTGTCCTGCCTCCAAACAAACTCTCATATGCCAACAAGAGTCTTCAATAAAGGTACAGTGGTCCCTCAACTAACGAACGTAATCTGTTCCAGGAGCTAGTTCTTTACACGAAAAGTTCGCAATTCGAAACCTTATTTCCCATAAGAAATAATGTAAATCCAATTAATTCGTTCCAGACATCCAAAATTATTCACAACAAATACATTTTAATACTAAATAATACAAAACAGATGAATAAATAACATTCATTTTTTTTTTTATTAACACATCGGCCGATTCCCACCAAGGCAGGGTGGCCCGAAAAAGAAAAACTTTCATCATCATTCACTCCATCACTGTCTTGCCAGAGGGGTGCTTTACACTACAGTTATAAAACTGCAACATTAACACCCCTCCTTCAGAGTGCCGGCACTGTACTTCCCATCTCCAGAACTCAAGTCCAGCCTGCCGGTTTCCCTGAATCCCTTCATAAATGTTACTTTGCTCACACTCCAACAGCATGTCAAGTATTAAAAACCATTTGTCTCCATTCACTATCAAATAGGATCACACATGCTTGCTGGAAGTCTAAACCCCTCGCACACAAAACTTCCTTTACCCCCTCCCTCCAACCTTTCCTAGGCCGACCCCTACCCCGCCTTCCCTCCACTACAGATTTATACACTCTCGAAGTCAGTCTGTCTCGTTCCATTCTCTCTACATGTCCAAACCACCTCAACAACCCCTCCTCAGCTCTCTGGATAATAGTTTTGGTAATCCCGCACCTCCTCCTAATTTCCAAACTCCGAATTCTCTGCATTATATTCACACCACACATTGACCTCAGACACGACATCTCAACTGCCTCCAGCCTTCTCCTCGTTGCAACATTCATCACCCATGCTTCACACCCATATAAGAGTGTTGGTATAACAATACTCTCATACATTCCCCTCTTTACTTCCATGGACAAAGTTCTTTGTTTCCACAGACTCCGAAGTGCTCCACTCACCCTTTTCCCCTCATCAATTCTATGATTCACCTCATCCTTCATAGACCCATCTGCTGACATGTCCACTCCCAAATATCTGAATACATTCACCTCCTCCATACTCTCTCCCTCCAATCTGATATCCAATCTTTCATCACCTATTCTTTTTGTTATCCTCATCACCTTACTCTTTACTATATTCACTTTCAATTTTCTTCTTTTACACACCCTACCAAATTCATCCACCAACCTCTGCAACTTCTCTTCAGAATCTCCCAAAAGCACAGTGTCATCAGCAAAAACCAACTGTGACAACTCCCACTTTGTATTTGCTTCTTTATCTTTTAGCCCCACACCTCTTGCCAAGACCCTCGCATTCACTTCTCTTACAACCCCATCTATAAATATATTGAACAACCACGGTGACATCACACATCCTTGTCTAAGGCCCACTTTTACTGGGAAATAGTCCCCTTCCCTCCTACACACTCTAACCTGAGCCTCACTATCCTCATAAAAACTCTTCACTGCTTTCAGTAACCTACCTCCTATTCCATACACCTGCAACATCTGCCACATTGCCCCCCTATCTACCCTATTATATGCCTTTTCCAAATCCATAAATGCCACAAAAACATCTTTACCCTTATCCAAATACTGTTCACCTATATGTTTCACTGTAAACACTTGGTCTACACACCCCCTACCTTTCCTAAAGCCCCCTTGTTCATCTGCTATCCTGCTTTCTGTCTTAATTCTTTCAATAATAACTCTACCATACACTTTACCAGGTACACTCAACAGACTTATTCCCCTATAATTTTTGCACTCTCTTTTGTCCCCTTTGACTTTATACAAAGGAACAATACACGCTCTCTGCCAATCCCTAGGTACCTTACCCTCTTCCATAGATTTATTAAATAATAGCACCAACCACTCCAAAACTATATCCCCACCTGCTTTTAAAATTTCTATCTTTATCCCATCAATCCCAGCTGCCTTACCCCCTTTCATTCTACCCACTGCCTCACGAACTTCCCCTACACCCACAACTGGCTCTTCCACACTCCTACAAGATGTTATTCCTCCTTGCCCTACACACAAAATCACAGCTTCCCTGTCTTCAACAACATTTAACAACTACTCAAAATATTCTCTCCATCTTCCCGATACCTCTAACTCTTCATTTAATAACTCTCCTCTCCTATTTTTAACTGTCAAATCCATTTGTTCTCTAGGCTTCCTCAACTTATTAATCTCATTCCAAAACTTTTTCTTATTTTCAACAAAATTTGCTGATAACATCTCACCCACTCTCTCATTTGCTCTCTTTTTACATTGCTTCACCACTCTCTTAACCTCTCTTTTTCTCTCCATATACTCTTCCCTCCTTGCATCACTTCTACTTTGTAAAAACCTCTCATATGCTAACTTTTCTCCCTTACTACTCTCTTTACATCATCATTCCACCAATCGCTCCTCTTCCTCCCGCACCCACTCGCCTGTAACCACAAACGTCTGCTGAACACTAACAGTACATTTTTAAATCTACCCCATACATCTTCGACCCCATTGCCTACACTCTCACTAGCCCATCTATCCTCCAATAGTTGTTTATATCTTACCCTAACTGCCTCCTCTTATAGTTTATAAACCTTCACCTCTCTCTTACTTACTGATTCTATTTTCCTTGTATCCCATCTACCTTTTACTCCCACTGTAGCTATAACTAAAAAGTGATCTGATATATCTGTGGCCCCTCTATAAACATGTACATCCTGAAGTCTACTCAACAGTCTTTTATCTACCAATACATAGTCCAACAAACTACTGTCATTACACCCTACACCATATCTTGTATACTTATTTATCCTCTTTTTCTAAAAATATGTATTACCTATAACTAAACCCCTCTCTATACAAAGTTCAATCAAAGGGCTCCCATTATCATTTACACCTGGGACCCCAAACTTACCTACTACACCCTCTCTGCATGTTTCTCCCACTTTAGCATTTAGGTCCCCTACCACAATTACTCTCTCACTTGGTTCAAAAGTTCCTATACATTCGCTTAACATCTCCCAAAATCTCTCTCTCTCTCCTCTACACTCCTCTCTTCTCCAGGTGCATACACGCTTATTATGACCCACTTTTCGCATCCGACCCTTATTTTAATCCACATAATCCTTGAATTTACACATTTATATTCCCTCTTTTCCTTCCACAACTGATCCTTCAACATTATTGCTACCCCTTCCTTAGCTCTAACTCTCTCATATACTCCTGACTTAATCCCATTTATTTCTCCCCACTGAAACTCGCCTACCCCCTTCAGCTTTGTTTCGCTTAGGGCCAGGACATCCAACTTCTTTTCATTCATAACATCAGTAATCATCTCTTTCTTATCATCCACACTACATCCACGCACATTCAAACAACCCAGTTTTATAAAAAAATTCTTCTTCTCTTGTTCTTTTTATTTTCTCTATTGTCCATGGGGAAGTGGAAAAGAATCTTTCCTCTGTAAGCAATGCGTGTCATATGAGGCGACTAATATGCCGGGAGCAATGGGCTAGTAACCCCTTCAACTGTACACATTTACTAAATAACATTTACTTACCTTTATTGAAGAGTTGCAGGCATCTGGAAGATAGGGAGGATGACAGGGGCAGGGTGATAGTGTTTGGAAGGGGAATCCACCTCCAAAAGGACTTCAGGTAACAAGTCCCTCTCTGGGGTTACTTCCCTTCTTGGTCTTTTAATGCCACTAGGACCAGCTTGAGAGTCACTGGATCCCAGCCTTGTGAAATAACTGTCCACAGTCCTCTGTTTCTGGCGCCTGTTTAATATTTTCCAGAAGTGCAACATGGCTCTGTCACTGAACTGGTTGCACAGATGGCTCATTTCAGCTTGCTGAGGGTGGTGTTTTTCAACAAAAATTTGCACATCATTCCACTTGGAACAAATTTCCTTAAGCACTGAAGAAGGCACCTCCTCCTCCTCTCTCTCCCTCCTCCTGTGAAGCAATAACCTTAGCTCTGGTCTGATGCTGTTCCAGTTCCAGCTGTTGCAGATCTTCAGTTGTTAGCTCTACTCTTTGCTCCTCCACCAACTCTTCCACATCCTCACCACTCACCTCCAACCCCAGCCTGTTCCCCAATGCCACAATATCTTCCACAATATCTTCCTCAACAGGCACAGGTCGTCAGGGTCAGCCTCAAATCCTTCAAAATCCCTCTTTTTCAACACAATCCAGCAACAGTGGTCTCCAAGGGGTTCAAAGTCCTGGAAGGCCTATGCAATGCACATATTGAAGTGACCTTCCAGAACTCTCTTAGGTTAACTCAGTGTCCAAGGTCATTTGAAAGCACTTTTCAAACACTGCTTTCGTGTACAGTTTCTTGAAGTTTGCAATGACCTGCTGGTCCATGGGCTGGATGAGAGGAGGGTGTTAGGAGGCAAGAACTTCACTGTGATGAAACTGAAGTTCTCAGACAAATAGTCTTCCAAGTTGTGAGGATGAGCAGGAGCATTGTCCACTACCAGGAGGCACTTGAGTGGCAATTTTTTCCAGGAGGTATTTCTTCACACTAGGGCCAAACACTCCAGTCAACCATTCCTTGAAAAAGTCCGTAGTGACCCATGCATTAGTGTTAGCCTTCCAATGCACACACAAATTATTCCTGTTAACATTGTGTTTCTTGAAGGCTCTGGGATTTTCTGGTGATACACCAGTAAAGGCTTCACTTTTAAAATTCCCACTAGCGTTAGAACAAAACAAGAGAGTTAGCCAGTCTTTCATAGGCTTGTGTTCTGAGTAATGAAGGTCCTGTTGGGCATTTTCTTCAAAACAGGCCTGTTTCATCACAATTAAACACTTGTTGGGGTAGGAATTCTTCAGCCTCTACGAACCCCTTAAATTCACTCACAAACTTTTCAGCTGCACGTTTGTCTGAGCTGGCTGCCTCACCATGCCTCACAACACTGTGTATGCCACTACGTTTAAACCTCTCAAACCAGCCTTTGCTGGCTTTAAAATCACTCTCTACACTGGTTCCAGGCATTGTCTTGACAAGACTGCGTGCAACTTCCTTGCCTTTTCACAATTATCGCCGTGGAAATACTATAACCCGTTAACTGTTTTTCATTGATCCACAACACCAACAACTTCGCACCCTCATCCACTGTTTTCAATCTATTTTTCGTTAACATATCAACCCCTTTTGCAACATTAGCTTCCTTGATTTCATTTCTTGCCAGGATAGTGGCTGATAGTAGATGCGCTTTTCTTGTACATCCTAGCAAGTCACTCACACGTATACCACTCTCATATTTTCCAATCTATTTCCTTCTATAGTTTGAGTGTTTCTCACTAGCTTTACCACAGAGGTGCCACTAGGAAGCTTCTTGGACCCATGGTGACTTATTTCTCGAGGTCGAGAAGTTCGTCAACAGTCGACAGAAGTTCCTCCCAGGGCTCCTTTGTAATGGGATACGTACTTCAGAATGGGATTGGGACCCGTGACAGTACCCTTGTGCTGTAAGCAAACGGCACACTGGTGTACACAAACCAGCCAGGGTACTTCCCACACACCAGCCTGGGTACTTCCCCACACACCAGCCAGGTTACTTCCCACACAAACAACCAGGGTACTTCCCACACAACCAGCCAGGTTATTTCCCCCACAAACCAGCCAGGGTACTTCCCCACACAAACCAGCCAGTGTACTTCCCCACACACCAGCCAGGGTACTTCCCACACACACCAGCCAGGGTACTTCCCACACAAACCAGCCAGGGTACTTCCCCACACACCAGCATGGGTACTTCCCACACATACCAGCCAGGGTCTTCCCCACACACCTGCCAGGGTACTTCCCACACAAACCAGCCAGGGTACTTCCCACACAAACCAGCCAGGGTACTTCCCCACACAAACCAGCCATGGTACTTCCCAACACAAACCAGCCAGGGTACTTCCCCACACAAACCAGTCTGGGTACTTTCCCACACAAACAAGCCATGGTACTTCCCACACAAACCAGCTAGGTACTTCCCCACACAAACCAGCCTAGGGTACTTTCCCACACAAACCAGCCTGGTACTTCCCACACAAACAAGCCATGGTACTTCCCACACAAACCAGCTAGGGTACTTCCCCACATAAACCAGCCAGGGTACTTCCCACACAAACCAGCCAAGGTACTTCCCCACACAAACCAGCCAGGGTACTTCCCCACACAAACCAGCCAGGGTACTTCCCCACACCAAGCTCAAACAAATGTCTTATTTTAGGTTAAATGTCTTATTTTAGGTTAATATAGACATTTTCATTACTCCATCTATGATATTTTCTTCAAAATTATATAAGAAACACATTACATATCATATAGCATATAAACATTGATACAATGTTTATATGCTATCGAGTGGTGAGTCGGGTGGAGAGTAAACAATGCATTTTCTCAGCAGTGTTAGAGAAAACTGTAAATCTGGCGTCTGTTGCAGTAACAGCCCATCATACGCGTTTGTTTACAATTTTCGGCATGAATTATTCATTACTTCTCCTTTTGTTTATGATGGCATCTAAAGGTAGTTGTTAGAAACGATTAAACTCAGTGAACATGGTAATAATATGGCTGTGTAGTGTAACAATATGGCTGTGTAGTGTAACAATATGGCTGTGTAGTGTAATAATATGGCTGTGTAGTGAAGCCCTGGGTGGGGAGCTACATACGTGTACCTACATCTACAAGCTACCTACACTGAATTCCTACAAATAAATACTAGACACCTTTCTCCCTACATTAAGACTACAAATATTTTAAAGTAAGTAATGAATGTACTGTGGCAGTAAAAGACAAAGAAGGGAAGTAACCCCGGAAAAGGACTTGGTACCTGAAGTCTATGGAAGGGAATTTCCCTTTCAAACAATAGTAACTCTTTCATCCTCTACTCTCCTCCCATCTTCCACACATCAACAACTCTTTAATAAAGGTAAGTGTCAAGTTATAATTGTTTAATTCTTCATGTGTCATTGTTTTCTGTGTAATTAAATGTATATTTAATGTTTAAAAAATTTTTTTAATACTTTTGGGTGTCTGGAATGGATTAATTTGATTTACATTATTTCTTATGGGGAAAATGGTTTTGAAAATTGTGAATTTTGAATTTCGGCAGACTCTCTGGAACGGATTAATCACGATTGATGTCAGTTAGGCCTGTATACCTTGTACATGTACTCGTAGAAACAAAGATATTATTATATTAGATTATATTATATTATATTACACATTACATTTCTTGTTGGTTGTCTTCATAGACCAGTCACACTGCTGGTGATCCCTTTACACAGCACTTGAAAACAAGGAATATCCGCTAGGACTCTTTATTGACCTAAGGAAAGCTTTTGATACAGTAGACCACGGCATCCTACTCCAAAAACTTGACCATTACGGTATAAGAGGCCACGCTCTTATGTATTTCAAATTCTATCTTACTAACAGGTATCAATACGTCACCATTAAAGACACAACTTCATCTACACGACCACTTGATATTGGAGTACCACAGGGAAGTGTCCTTGGTCCCATGCTCTTCCTCCTATACATCAATGATCTTCCCAACGTATCCCAACACCTGAAACCGATTCTCTTTGCTGATGATACGACTTATGTCATCTCCCACCCAAATCTTGCCTCACTCAACACCATTGTTAATAAAGAGCTACTAAAAATATAAACCTGGATGACAGCCAACAAATTTACACTTAACACTGACAAAACCTTCTACATTATGTTTGGTAACAGAACAGGTGTTGCACAACTGAACATAATGATTGACAACACTCCTATTGCTAAACACAATGAGGGCAAATTCCTGGGCCTACACCTTGAGAGCAACCTGAATTTCAGCACCCATATCAAACATAGCAAAAAAAGTATCCAAAACGGTTGGGATCCTCTCTAAAATACGTTACTATGTACCGCAATCAGCCCTACTCACACTATACTATTCACTCATCTATCCCTACCTCACCTATGCCATATGTGCTTCAGAATCAACAGCGACAACTCGCCTAAAACCAATATTAACTCAACAAAAAGCCGCAGTAAGAATTATTACACAATCCAATCCCAGGCAACCCCTTCCCCCACTCTTCAAAGACCTAAATTTACTCACTGTCCAGAACATCCACACTTACTATGTGCAACCTACATGT
>WNWK01052153.1:0-12262 GCA_009830355.1 Cherax destructor | reverse complement strand
GGCCCCCTTTGGGGCCCCTCTGATGATTGATTTCATGCTCCCCAAACAAAGCATTGATTCCTTCTATACCCGGGAAAAAAAAGGGAAGAAACCTGGGAAATGTTTTTGTACAGCTGCAAATCTACGTCTCTTTTAAGGAGATTAAATGATTTTTGAAATCAAATTTTAAACCCATTGCATTGTCCTCGGGGGTTGTCGATATACCCCCTTTTTGCATGACCTGCGCTTCATTTCCCGAGAGACCCCAAAGCCAAGCGGGTTTGGGTTGGGTGATGGCCGCCCGGCCCCCAAATTTTTGACAGCAGCTTTAAAAACAGGCGGCAAAACGTGTTGCCCACTGCGTTGGCCAACCCCCATCCTTTTTTTTAAGGGCAGAAAGTGATGCTCCAAAAAAAAAAGGGTTTAATTTCGTCGGGAATCAGACCACCCAAAGGAATTGTTGACGAATTTTTTGGATCTCTGAAAGCAGTGTTCTTCAATCTCCCGATAACTGGTTAACCATTTCCTTTAAATGCTGTGGTCTTATTCCAGTGAAACCCCCCAGCAGAGGGGGCGGAACGACATTATTTTTTTGTAAATGTCTGAGTTTCCAAAACCCGTGGTTCCACAGGGGGGACAGAGGTTTGAACTGTTGGTACCCTTTTTTCTAGAGTGTTTTCCCCAAGTTTCAGCAGTGTCAGCATCCCTGGGGGCAACTGTATCTTCACTGGTGATAATTCTGATTGCCCCACTGTGTTGCCCTCTTCAATTTTTTTTTGCTCCGGGCTCTGTTTTTCTCCTGTCAGTGGGGGTGGGGGGTTTTGCCTCTCCCATTTTTGTGGGTTTATGGGGAAGGTGAATGAGGTTATCAGCTCTAGGAAAGTCTCAAGGATTTAATGATCATTGAGGCTAACTCTTTCCCCCTTTTTTCCCGGCCCAAATAAACAACTGTTGCTTTAATTGCTTCCCAAAATATTATCGTTTTTATATATATATATATATATATATATATATATATATATATATATATATATATATATATATATATATATATATATATATATATACATATATATTTTTATATACATATATATATATATATATATATATATATGTTAGTTACCATTTTGTCCTAGGCACATGTCGATTAGACACTAGGCCTGTTGTATGTGTGTGTGTAACGAAACACTTCGAAATGTTTCGGCCCCGCCAGTTTTGTGTGTGTGTGTGTGTGTGTTTGTGTGCGTGCGCGTGTGTGTGTGCCCGTATGTGTGTACTCACCTAGTTGTGGTTGCATGGGTCGAGTCATAGCTACTGGCCCCGCCTCTTCACTGGCCGCTACTGGGTCACTCTCCCTGCGCCATGAGCTTTATCATACCTCTTCTTAAAGCTATGAATGGAACCTGCCTCCACTATATCACTTCCCAAATTATTCCACTTCCCGACCACTCTGTGACTGAAGAAATACTTCCATCTCTGTGATTCATCTGAGCCTTCAACTTCCAACTGTCTTCCCTTGTTGCTGTGTCCCATCTCTGGAACATTCTGTCTTTGTCCACTATGTCAATTCCTCTCAATATCTTATATGTCGTTATCATGTCCCCCTAACTCTCCTGTCCTCCAGTGTCGTCAGGTCGATTTCCCTTAACCTCTCCTCGTAGGACATACCCCTTAGCTCCGGGACTAATCTTGTTGCAAACCTTTGCACTTTCTCTAGCTTCTTTACGTGCTTGGCTAGGTGTGGGTTCCAAACTGGTGCTGCATACTCCAGTATGGGCCTACTGTACACAGTGTACAGGGTCCTGAACGATTCTTTATTAAGATGTCAGAATGCTGTTCTTAGGTTTGCTAGGCGCCCATATGCTGCAGCAGTTATTTGGTTGATGTGCGCCTCAGGAGATGTGCCTGGTGTTATACTCACCCCAAGATCTTTTTCCTTGATTGATGTTTGTAGTCTCTGGCCCCCCTAAACTGTACTCCGTCTGCGGTCTTCTTTGTCCTTCCCCAATCTTAATGCCTTTGCACTTGGTGGGGTTGAACTCCAGGAGCCAATTGCTGGACCAGGCTTGCAGCCTGTCCAGATCCCTTTGTAGTTCTGCCTGATCCTCGTCCGATTGAATTCTTCTCATCATCTGCAAACAGAGACACTTCGGAGTCTATTCCTTATGTCATGTCATTCACAAATACCAGAAACAGCACCGGTCCTAGGACTGACCCCTGTGGAACCCCACTCGTCACCGGCGCCCACTCTGACACCTCTCCACGTACCATGACTCGCTGCTGTCTTCCTGACAGGTATTCCCTGATCCATTGTAGTGCCTTCCCTGTTACCCCTGCCTGGTCCTCCAGCTTCTGCACTAATCTCTTGTGTGGGACTGTGTCAAACGTTTTCCTACAGTCCAATAATATGCAATCTACCCATCCCTCTCTCTCTTGTCTTACTGCTGTCACCCTGTCGTAGAACTCCACTAGGTTTGTGACACAGGATTTCCCATCCCTGAAACCGTGTTGGCCGTCGTTGATAAGCTCATTCCTTTTTAAGTGCTCCACCACTCTCCTCCTGATGATCTTCTCCATGACCTTGCATACTATACATGTCAGTGACACTGGTCTGTAGTTTAGTGCTACATTCCAGTCTCCTTTTTTAAAAATTTGAACTACATTTGCTGTCTTCCATACCTCAGGTAGTTGCCCTGTTTCGATAGATGTGTTGAAGTTTGCTGTTAAGGGTACACACAGCTCCTCTGCTCCCTCTCTCAGGACCCATGGTGAGATGTTATCCGGCCCCATCGCCTTTGAGGTATCTAGCTCACTTAGTAGCCTCTTCACTTCCTCCTCAGTTGTGTGTATTGTGTCCAGCACTTGATGGTGTACCCTACCTTTCCTCCTTTCTGGAGGCCCTTCTATCTCCTCTGTGAACACCTCTTTGAATCTCATGTTGAGTTCCTCACACACTTCCCGGACATTTCTTGTGACCTCCCCTCCTTCCTTCCTCAGCCTGATCACTTGGTCCTTGACTGTTGTTCTCCTCCTGATGTGGCTGTACAACAGCTTTGGCTTACGCTGCTATGTCATTCTCGTACTGTCTTTGGGCCTCCCTTCTTACCTGTGCATAATCATTTCTGGCTCTACGACTGCTCTCCTTATTCTCCTGGGTTCTTTGCCTTCTGTATCTCTTCCATTCCCTGGCACACTTGGTTTTGGCTTCCCTGCACCTTTGGGTGAACCATGGGCTCATCCTGGCTTTTTCGCTGTTACCTTTGGGCATAAACCTCTCCTCATCTTCCTTGCAAATTGTTGTCATATATTCCATCATCTCGTCTACTGACTTCCCTGCCAGCTCTGTGTCCCACTGAAATCCTTGCAGGAAGTTCTTCATGCCCACGTAGTCACCTTTCTTGTAGTTTGGCTTCATTCATGCAGCCCTTCCTGCTTCCCCCTCCACTTGTAACTCTACTATGTATTCGAAGCTTAGAACCATATGATCACTGGCCCCATGGGGGCTTTCATGTGTGATGTCCTCAATATCTGCGCTACTCAGGGTGAATACTAGGTCCAGTCTCGCTGGCTCGTCCTCTCCTCTCTCTCAGGTAGTGTCCCTCACGTGTTGGTACATGAGATTTTCCAGTACCACCTCCAGCATCTTAGACCTCCACGTTTCTTGGCCCCCATGTGGCTCTAAGTTCTCCCAATCGATTTCCTTATGATTGAAGTCCCCCATGATCAGTAGCTTCGCCCTGCTCGCTCGAGCCCTTCTGACCACTTCGGCCAGTGTGTCAATCATCTCTCTATTACTCTCATCATACTCTTGCCTTGGCCTCCTGCTGTTCTGTGGTGGGTTATACATCACTGCAATTACCACCTTGGGACCTCCAGACTGTAGCTTTCCTACTATGTAATCCCCAGCTTCTCCTCTGTCTCCTCTCTCCAGCTCGTCAAAATCCCATTGGTTTTTGATCAGCAGTGCCACTCCTCCATTCCCTCTGTTCCCTCTGTCTTTCCTCAGGATCTGGTATCCCATTAGAAAGATGGCATCTGTTATCATACCTGTGAGCTTGGTTTCTGTGAGAGCTATTATGTCCAGTGATGCCTCTTTGACTCTTCCGTGCCACTCCTCCCACTTATTTGTTATTGTTACGATTCGAACCTCAGTCTAGGGGCTGGTTACTTCACAACAATATTACTTTGTGAAAAAACTTAGAATTTCATAAGAGTAGGCACAAATGAGAATTCAACACACCTTTACTGGTTTTATTTAAAAGTTTAAACTCTTCTTAGATATTAGAAAGTATCTATTAAATATCACTTAGTCAACATATAGTCTGACCTTGTCCATCACAAAACTAAGGTATATTCCAAAGCGCTTAATTGAACACTTCCCATTATATAGGAGCACTTAAAACACTATAATCAGTGTCCATTGACACCCACATCAACACCTTAAAGTATATATATATATTCTATAAACACAGTTCTCTTGAGTAACACTGAGTGATTATCTTAAACCGACACTGAATTCCACAGCAAATTCCTGCCCGGATAATCCAATGGAATCTTAGCCAAAAGTTCCTCAAAAGCGTAAGAGAGCTTAATCCAGAGTATTTGATGAAGAGCTGAGCCCATCTTCACCGAGTCAGAGGTAAAGAAGAACTGTCCTCTATGAAAGACTGCTAATCACTCACTCAGGTGAGGCCAGTGGTCACATCATTGGGTACGATGACTGAGGGAGGAGGGCGGCTGGTACGTAAACAAGTACCTGGCACTCCAACTAGTGGTCTCTCAATCTGCGTAGACCACACATAAAAGCCTAACTAATACAATCCAAAACAATAAAATAAAAGGTAATATCCTAGTATCATGATACGCAAGGTCAGATAATAATATAAGGCCAGAAATCTATACTTTAGCTAATAGTGTAGAAATCCGCTTTATAATATTAAGTGAAACCTTTGAATATTACTCTCATTAATGTCGGGCCAGGGCATACCCGTAACACCTCCCCCTCACGACCACAGGTCGCACCAGGAGCTTTAATAATAAGGAAGTATCGTCCACGGAGCTTGTGGAGGAGCGGCCAAAGATGCGATGGCAGCTGCTTAATATACAATTTGTAGCATCGCAGCTCTGCACTCCTTCTCAAGGTCCGTTGAGACAATCCCATACTTCCCGACATTTACTGTTAAAGTAAAAGTATAAGAGTTACATACATATTGTATGTTAGATTAAACATGGTACTTCAGCTAGGCAAGGCAGAAAATCTTTAACTATTGAAGTATAATACATAGTAAGCAAAGGCTTTAATTTAGTTTCCCTACACAAAAGGGTAAGAGACAGCCATATATATACTATCACCAGTCTTGAATAAGTGCAGGAGATATTTCGTTGAAACATTGGAAGTGGAATAATTGGCAGTAACGTCACGGCAACTGCTTTTTCGAAAGGTTGAGTGAGCAAGGTGTGGGGGGGGGGGTTGGCGAGGCGTCAGGCCTGTATATTGTCTGTTAAATACAATTTTTTAAATAAATCTTAAGTAAATTTCATATATAATTTCTCTAGTTTTCTTATACTCAAACTTAAAGCATTTTCCTGACAATGCATAATTAAACACTTACATTTCTCTAAATATTTAGAACAAGACAAATCTAAGTCACATGAATTATTTTTATAAATAACCTTTCATTTTCACTGTACAAATAGTACAGTCATATAATGACTGTCAAAACACATCTCCAACTTTTCATCACAAACATTGAGTGAGTCCTATATTAACCATGGAGTCCTATATTAACCATGGAGTCCTATATTAACCAACATTAGACAAAAGTACTGCCTTGACAGATACACTAGTCAAGGATGCATCATCATCTCCAACCTGGTCAAGTTTGGTGACTGGCTCAGACAGTAAGCCTCAACATCATGGTAAGTCTTGAACAATGGTAGAACGTTGAAACACTGACAACGGACCGCTATCCACCACATCTTGTTAAACTCACAGTGCAGAAACGACAGAAGCTCTAAGTGTCAGACTCAGGATTACCATTGCTGAGTCTTGCTAGCATCATAGACGATTAATGTCGCCTAGTCAACACCAGCACTTTCCTCTAGAGCACTGAAGAAGTGAGAGGGTCCGGTAGTTGGAGCTCACCACACTGCTCCCAGACCGGAAAAGAAGTCAAGAGGTTGTGACACCTCAGACATTACCTCATGAAGTTCTTTTCAGAAATAATTTTCTAACCAGCAAAAGCTTGCTGAACACTAAAAGTTGACACTAGTAGATACACGATGAACATATCACTAGATCAGTCAAAACACTTCACCAGTGAAGACTGAAGTCGGCGAGAGAGTCAGCTTGACACAGTAGATACACAATGAACACATAATTAACAAATGTTCAATCAAAACGCTATCTCGGTGAAAACTGAAGTCTGAGAGAAACAGCCAGGGTGATTTGAACAGTTGACTAACCATCAACTGCCGGAGCCTTTTATATAAACGGGCCACAGACTGTGGGCCAGACACTGTTGAACAGTGGCGTACATGACAACCAAGAACACGGCGCCACCACAGCGATGAACACAGACGAGCGTGATGACGAAACACTAATAGAAGATGAACCCAGGTGGGGGCAGCGTTGCCTTTCACACATAAGCGCCTCACCTTCATAACCTCAATATTCTGAAACCTTTTACTCGCGTGCATCATACAGCCATTTTCTGCTCAGAGACACTCACAGTTTACCAATTTGGCGGAAGTACAGGCAAAATCTGCTCAGGGACTAGTTTGTCAGGCTAGTATGTCAGAAGTGCGCTGACTTATACTCATGACACTGCTCCACCAGTGTCATCCGCACCAGACTTACTTGACAAAATCGTCAATCAAGTTCTACTCCAATACTCCCCAGTTCAGTGGAAACACAAGCAGACGTCTGCTCAGGGACTAGTTTGTCAGACTAGTATGTCAGACGGATGCAAACTTCTACGCAGGGACTAGCTTATTAAACAGGGGCCAGTGTGTCAAAAGTATACCAACTTTTGCTCAGGGACTAGCTTGTCATATAGAGACTAGTATGTCAGAAGTATATGCCGACTCCTGCTCAGCGACTAGCTTGTACTATAGAGGCTAGTGTGTCAGAAGTGTACCAACTTCTGCTCAGGAACTAGCTTGTAGCATAGAGGCTACTATGTCAGGAGGCGAAGGCAGGTTCCTGCTCAGGGACTAGTTTGTACTATAGAGGCTAGTGTGTCAGAAGTATACCAACTTCTGCTCAGGGACTAGCTTGTAGCATAGAAAACTAGTATGTCAGGAAGCATGCAGAAAACACTAATGCTGGGAGTGAAACCTATACTCAGGCATCACGAACAACGACGTCTTGAAGTAAATACGAAGAGCATCTGGCTCTTCCTGAAGTGTCGGTGGCGTCTCTACGTTCATGTCAGTCTGCTGGACATGAATACCTCCAAAATGACTTCTTTCAGGCGACGAAGGAGTTCCAAACGAGATACTCAGAAGAAATGCAGCAGCACGAGACAATATGGCAAGAAAACCGTCGTTTTCAAAGCATGTCTTAATGTTCAGACGAGCCGCTTCTCTAAGCGTCCTCATAACTGAGTCACAACACAACTTGCTGGAGCAACGACTCAGGCAATAACAGACAGGAAAACAATCGCTGGCTCACACATGAGGAAAACAATACGAGAAAGCACATGTCGCTTGTCATAAGTTCCTCTGACAAGTCCGACTCAAACAGTGACTTCCCCGGCATAAACATCCTGTCAAGAGCACTTGTTAATGTCTCTTTGACAGTAGTTAGACATTCTTTACTACTTCCTTAGGCGAATTCCTTTGAAAAATTCTCGGCAGTATCACCCGTGACCGTAGCGTCACCCGTGACTAACATGTCACCCTGACTTTTCTCCTCTTCACTGAACACTGGTTCCAGAGGACCAGAGGTGATAATCTCATACCACACTCTGTTTCCGTAAAGGCTTGAACAAATACAAGCCTTGCTTCTCAACTTGACCTTCCATGTCTGCAAGACAGACAATAAGAACAACAGCTCTACAAAGATTTCTTCATGCAGAAATCGCACAGCGGCTCCAGCATTAATAGCTAGAACAGTAGCTGAACTAACAATGCCCTTAGCAAGGCTGCAGAACAGATTAATGTAGTCTTCATTAATCTGTAACGAACACTAAGGAACCTAAGTAGGTTCTGTTCCAAAATGTCATCACTAAACTTGTATCCTTTCACTACACGATACCAACTAGAATTATATGCTTCGTCCCAGGACAGCAGTGACTCACAAAAATGACAAAAGGTTCTTGGCCTTAATACTAAGGGCGAAAACAACACCAACTGTGTTTACTCCCGTCATGTGGATGCTCAGGACCCTGGGTTACTGTCCAACAACAGAGAGGGAGAGAGGGAGACAAATCAATCCCCAGAGCTCCAACCGTATAGGGAGGCACTTATCAAGAACTTGCCAAAACCACTTTTTTCACTGCCCAATAATGGTGTCGCCAATACCAATAGTAACGGGGAAGAGACAGTTCCTTATACCCCATAGTTGCTGGTCTTCTGGGTGAGTGGTAAGTGAGAGCCAAACATCAATAGCCATCCTTGCTGTTCTAGTGATTTCTCTTTTTCCTTGGATCAAACGATCCCGGACAGGCCCCCACTTGTTACGATTCGAACCTCAGTCTAGGGGCTGGTTACTTCGCAACAATATTACTTTGTGAAAAAACTTAGAATTTCATAGGAATAGGCACAAATGAGAATTCAACACGCCTTTACTGGTTTTATTTAAAAGTTTAAACTCTTCTTAGATATTAGAAAGTATCTATTAAATATCACTTAGTCAACATATAGTCTGACCTTGTCCATCACAAAACTAAGGTATATTCCAAAGCGCTTAATTGAACACTTCCCAATATATAGGAGCACTTAAAACACTATAATCAGTGTCCATTGACACCCACATCAACACCTTAAAGTATATATATATATATTCTATAAACACAGTTCTCTTGAGTAACACTGAGTGATTATCTTAAACCGACACTGAATTCCACAGCGAATTCCTGCCCGGATAATCCAATGGAATCTTAGCCAAAAGTTCCTCAAAAGCGTAAGAGAGCTTAATCCAGAGTATTTGATGAAGAGCTGAGCCCATCTTCACTTAATCAGAGGTAAAGAAGAACTGTCCTCTATGAAAGACCGCTAATCACTCACTCAGGTGAGGCCAGTGGTCACATCATTGGGTACGATGACTGAGGGGGGAGGGCGGCTGGTACGTAAACAAGTACCCGGCACTCCAACTAGTGGTCTCTCAATCTGCGTAGACCACACATAAAAGCCTAACTAATACAATCCAAAACAATAAAATAAAAGGTAATATCCTAGTATCATGATACACAAGGTCAGATAATAATATAAGGCCAGCAATCTATACTTTAGCTAATAGTGTAGAAATCTGCTTTATAATATTAAGTGAAACCTTTGAATATTACTCTCATTAATGTCGGGCCAGGGCATACCTGTAACAGTTATTCCATCAGCATTGGTGTTCCATACCTTCAGTTTCCTCTCTAACACTGTGTTTTGGGGGTCTGTCGGGGTGGGGGACATGGTTGTGTACTGTGGGATTCTATAGTGGAGTGTTGGGTGGGGGCTGTGAGTGTGGGTTGTAGTTTGTGTTGGGATAGTGTGCTTGGTTGTTGGGTGTTGCAGACGATTCTGTGTGTGCTTGCTCTTGTTGCTCTGCCCTGCTCTGGTTGTCCTCTACTGATTCTGTCCTTGTCTCTCCTTCGAGCTCCTTTCGCCTTTGTGCCCTCTCCCTCAGTTGCTGTCGTTCAGTTTTTGTTCTGTCTCGGTCCAGGAACACCCTCTTGTATTCTTCCGTTCCCTTCAGTCGTGGTTTCTCTTGGAGGATTCTGTCCTGCACTGTTTCTGTCCTGAGAATCAGCTTGAGCAGTCGATTTCTCCCCTTCGAGTACCCCCTTATTCTCTGAAAATTTTTAATCTCGGACATGTCTTCTTCGCCTATTGCACTGAGTATGTTCTCAATCTCCTCTCTTTCTGCCTGCCATCTTTCCGTGTGTGTCCTTTCCTCTCTCTCCTTCAGCCCATGAATAAATACTGCCTTTGCCCTCTCCTCCTCCCATTGCCTTTCCCTCTGCAGCTCAGGTTCCTGTTTGTACATGCCCATTTTCTCCCTTTTTTTCTTGTATCTCTTGGTGACATGATCGTTCCTCTGCATTTACCCTATTCCCCTCTCCACCTCCTCCCAGCTGCTCCCCCCCTTCACTCCCCTGCCCTGCTTGGTAAGCAGATACGGCCGACGCGTAAGTTGTATCTCCTTCCTTCCCGATGGGCCCCCTTGATGCTGTGTCTTTGCTGGTAACTACCCCTGTAACCTGCTTCAGTCTGTTTACCTCATCTTCTAGGCCCCTTATCCTGGCTACTGCAGCTTCAGCTTGTGACTCCCAATTCTTCTTCTCCTCCTCCAACCTTATTTCCATTTTCACAGAAAGCTCTCTCTCCATTTTTGCAGAAAGCTCTCCTAGTTTTCTCTCCCACTGTTGTTCCATCCTTTTGCACTGCTCTTCCATTCATTCTTCCGTACCAGAGCCATTCTTCTCCGGTCCCTGGGTCCTGCGAGTCCCTACCACCATTTTTTTTGGGGGGGAGAGTGAAAGAGAAAGGGGAGAGGTAGAGAAAGAGAGAGAGAGAGGGAATAGAGGGAGAAGGGAAACAGCTAGAGATGGGGAGAGAGAGATAGAGGATTTGGGGACTAGAGGGAGAAGGGGGGAGGGAAGGGTATGGAAAGAGAGATATGCAGAGGTAGGGAAATAGAGTGAGGAGAGAGAGAGAGAGAGAGAGAGAGAGAGAGATTTGGGAACTAGGAGAAGGGGGAGGGAATGGTAGAGAAAGAGAGATAAGAAGAGAGGGAGATGGGGAGATAGAGGGATGGGAGGAGGGAGAGAGAGAGATGGGGAGAGAGAGAGATGAGGAGAGAGAGAGAGAGATGGAGAGAGAGAGAGAGAGAGAGATGGGGGAAAGAGGTTGAGAGATGGTGAGAGAGATAGAGAGATGGTGAGAGAGAGAGAGAGGGAGAGAGGGATGGGGAGAGAGAGATGGGGAGAGATAGATGGAGAGAGAGAGAGAGAGATGGGGGAGACAGAGATGGAGAGAGAGATAGATAGATATAGAGGGAATAGTGGACTAGAGGGAGAAGGGAAACAGATAAAGGTGGGGGAGAGAGAGAGAGTGAGAGATAGAGAGAGGGAGAGAGAGATAGAGAGAGGGAGAGAGAGATAGAGAGAGAGATGGAGAGAGAGAGAGGCACGATAACGTAGTAATTCTAGGGGACTTTAACTTTAGTCAGATTGATTGGCATTTCTTGACAGGGAATTTAGAATTTTTAGAAGTAGTTCAGGATTGTTTTTTGAAGCAGTTTATGGGAAACAGATAGAGGTGGGGAGAGAGAGAGAGAGAGAGAGAGAGAGAGAGAGAGAGAGAGAGAGGAAGGGTTCGGGGACCAGAGGGAGAAGGGGGGAGGGAAGGGTAGAGAAAGAAAGATAAGAGAGGGAGAGAGAGAGAGAGAGAGAGAGAGAGAGAGAGATGATGAGAGAGAGAGAGAGAGATGGGGAGACAGATAAATAGATGGGGAGAGAGATAGGGAGAGAGAGATGGGGAGAGAGAGATGGTATGTGTGTATGTGTGTGTGTACTCACCTATTTGTGGTTGCAGGGGTCGAGTCATAGCTCCTGGCCCCGCCTCTTCACTGATTGCTACTAGGTCCTCTCTCTCCCTGCTCCATGAGCTTTATCAAACCTAGTCTTAAAACTATGTATGGTTCCTGCCTCCACTATGTCGCTTTCTAAGCTATTCCACTTCCTGACAACTCTATGACTGAAGAAATACTTCCTAACATCCCTTTGACTCATAGGAGTCTTCAACTTCCAATTATGACCCCTTGTTTCTGTGTCCCCTCTCTGGAACATCTTGTCTCTGTCCACCTTATCTATTCCTCGCAGTATTTTATATGTCGTTATCATGTCTCCCCTAACCCTCCTGTCCTCTAGTGTCGTCAGGCCGATTTCCCTTAACCTTTCTTCGTAGGACAATCCCCTTAGCTCTGGGACTAGTCTTGTTGCAAACCTTTGCACTTTCTCTAATTTCTTGACGTGCTTGACCAGGTGTGGGTTCCAAACCGGTGCTGCATACTCCAGTATGGGCCTGACGTATATGGTATACAGAGTCTTGAATGATTCCTTAGTGA
>WNWK01052152.1:0-12264 GCA_009830355.1 Cherax destructor | reverse complement strand
TAAAAAAAATAGTTTTCAGAAAATCCTGAAAATCCTTGAATCTTTAAAAAAATGAATAAAAAATCGTTTTATAGCATTTTTAATATTTAAATTATTTACATATTTTAAAAATCCATTAAAAATCTATAAAAATCAATATTTTTATAGAATATTTCTAATTTCGAAAATAATGAAACATTAAAAAGTAAAAATGTGCTAAAATCTTTTTTTGGCATATTTCACGTTTTAAAGGGGTTTGATGCTTTTCTGCAAAACTCATTTTTAGAAAAATATTAGATTTTCACACTTTTAAATGAATTTACTGAAATAAAATTTTTATGGGAAAAGTAAGAAAATTTTTGATTTTTTTTTAGGAAGTTACTCATAGGTATATTTTATCAAAAAAAATATTTTTTCAAAAAACCCGTGAAAATCCTTTTGAATCGAAAAAAATGCAATAAAATATGTTTTATAGCATTTTAATATTTATTAATTATTTACATATTTTAAAAAAATCCCATTAAAAATCTAAAAAATCAATATTTTTATAGAATATTTCATATTTTTTTCGAAAAATACATGAAACAAAAAAAGCTCAGAAAATGTGCTAAAATCGTATTTTATTGCATTTTTTACGTTTTAGAGCGGTTTGAGTGCTTTTCTGGCAAAACTCATTTTTAGCTAAAATACTTACTTTTTCCCCACTTTTAATAGAATTTCTACCCAATTGAAATTTTGGGAAAATAACAAAATTTTTATTTTTTTTTGGGAAGCATCAAGGGATTTTTTTCTAAAAAAATTTTTTTCAAAAACCTTGAAAATCCTTAAATCTTTAAAAAATGCAATAAAATAATTTTTATACATTTTTAATATAAATAAATTTTTTAAATTTTTTAAAAAAACCCCTTTAAAAAATCTATAAAAATCAATATTTTTAAGAATATTTCTATTATTTTCGAAAAATACATGAAACATTAAAAAGCTCAGAAAAATGTCTAAAATCGTTTTTTTTATATTTCCGTTTAGACTTTGAGGTTTTTCGGAAAACTCTTTTTTAGCTAAAAAAACCATTTTCACACTTTTAAATAGAATTTCTACTAAAATTAAATTTATGGGAAAAGTAAGAAAAATTTTATGATTTTTTTTTTAGGAAGCTTCCACAGGTATATTTTATAAAAAAAATAGTTTTCAAAAACCCTTAAAATGCCTTAATCGCAAAATGCAAAAAAATTTTAAAAAATTTACTTTTAAAAACCCATTTTTAAAAAAATAATTTTTTAAAATTTTATTTACAAAAAAAATTTTTTTTTTTTTTTTTTTTTTTTTTTTTTTTTCGCAAAACTCATTTTTAGCTAAAATTTTTAATTTTTAAATTTTAAAAAATTTCATGAAATTAAATTTTGGGGAAAAAGTAAAAATTTTATGATTTTCTTTTAGGAAGCTTACTCATAGGTATATTTTATCTAAAAATATTTTTTCAGAAAATCCTTGAAAATGCCTTGAATCAAGAAAAATGCAAAAATAGTTTTATAGCATTTTTAATATTTATTAATTATTTACATATTTTTAAAAATCCCATTAAAAATCTATAAAAATCAATATTTTTATAGAATATTTCATATTATTTTGAAAATACATGAAACATTAAAAAGCTCAGAAAAATGTGCTAAAATCGTATTTATTGCATATTTCGACGTTTTAGAGGTTTGATGCTTTTCTGGCAAAACTCATTTTAGCTAAAATACTTACATTTTCACACTTTTAAATAGAATTTCTACTGCAATTGAAATTTATGGAAAAGTAAGAAAATTTTATGATTTTCTTTAGGAAGCTTACATAGGTATATTTTATCTAAAAAAATAGTTTTTCAGAAAATCCTTGAAAATGCCTTGAATCGTAAAAATGCAATAAAATATGTTTTATAGCATTTTTAATATTTATTAATTATTTACATATTTTTAAAAATCCATTAAAAATCTATAAAAATCAATATTTTTATAGAATATTTCATATTATTTTCGAAAAATACATGAAACATTAAAAAGCTCAGAAAAATGTGCTAAAATCGTATTTTATTGCATATTTCGACGTTTTAGAGCGGTTTGAGTGCTTTTCTGGCAAAACTCATTTTTAGCTAAAATACTTACATTTTCACACTTTTAAATAGAATTTCTACTGCAAATTGAAATTTTATGATTTCTTTAGGAAGCTTACTAAGGTATATTTTATCCAAAAATAGTTTTTCAAAATCCTTGAAAATGCCTTAATCGTCAAAAATGCAATAAAATAAGTTTTATAGCATTTTTAATATTAAAATTATTTACATATTTTTAAAAAATCCATTAAAAATCTATAAAAATCAATATTTTTATAGAATATTTCATATTTTTCAAAAATACATGAAACATTAAAACTCAGAAAATGTGCTAAAATCGATTTTATGCATATTTCGACGTTTTAGAGTTTGATGCTTTTCTGGCAAAACTCATTTTTAGCAAAATACTTAGATTTTCACACTTTTAAATAGAATTTCTACTGCAATTGAAATTTATGGGAAAAGTAAGCAAAATTTATGATTTTCTTTAGGAAGCTTACTCATAGGTATATTTTATCAAAAATAGTTTTCAGAAAATCCTTGAAAATGCCTTAAATCGTCAAAAATGCAATAAAATCAGTTTTATAGCATTTTGAATATTTATTAATTATTTACATATTTTTAAAAATCCCATTAAAAATCTATAAAAATCAATATTTTTATAGAATATTTCATATTATTTTCGAAAATAATGAAACATTAAAAGCTCAGAAAAATGTCTAAAATCGTATTTTATTGCATATTTCGACGTTTTAGAGCGTTTGAGTGCTTTTCTGGCAAAACTCATTTTTAGCTAAAATACTTACATTTTCACACTTTTAAATAGAATTTCTACTGCAATTGAAATTTAGGGAAAGTGCAAAATTTATGATTTTCTTTTAGGAAGCTTACTCAAGGTATATTTTATCCAAAAAATAGTTTTCAAAATCCTTGAAAATGCCTTAAATCGTCAAAAATGCAATAAAATCAAGTTTTATAGCATTTTGAATATTTATAATTATTTACATATTTTTAAAAAATCCATTAAAATCTATAAAAATCAATATTTTTATAGAATATTTCATATTATTTTCGAAAATACATGAAACATTAAAAAGCTCAGAAAAATGTGCTAAAATCGTATTTTATTGCATATTTCGACGTTTTAGAGCGGTTTGAGTGCTTTTCTGGCAAAACTCATTTTAGCTAAAATACTTAATTTTCACACTTTTAAATAGAATTTCTACTGCAATTGAAATTTATGGGAAAAGTAAGAAAATTTTATATTTTCTTTTAGGAAGCTTACTAAGGTATATTTTATCTAAAAATAGTTTTCGAAAATCCTTGAAAATGCCTTGAATCGTCAAAAATGCAATAAAATAAGTTTATAGCATTTTTGAATATTTATAAATTATTTACATATTTTTAAAAATCCCATTAAAAATCTATAAAAATCAATATTTTTATAGAATATTTCATATTATTTTCGAAAAATACATGAAACATTAAAAAGCTCAGAAAAATGTGCTAAAATCGTATTTTATTGCATATTTCGACGTTTTAGAGCGGTTTGAGTGCTTTTCTGGCAAAACTCATTTTTTAGCTAAAATACTTAGATTATCACAGTTTTAAATAGAATTTCTACTGCAATTGAAATTTATGGAAAAGTAAGCAAAATTTTATGATTTTCTTTTAGGAAGCTTACTCATAGGTATATTTTATCTAAAAAATAGTTTTCAGAAAATCCTTGAAAATGCCTTAAATCGTCAAAAAATGCAATAAAATAACGTTTTATAGCATTTTTGAATATTTATAAATTATTTACATATTTAAACCCATTAAATCTATAAAAATCAATATTTTAAAATATTTATATTTTCGAAATACATGAACATTAAAAAGCCGAAAATGTGTAATGTTTGCATATTCGACGTTTTAATTTGAGGCTTTAAAACTCATTTTAGTAAAATTTAATTTCACACTTTTAAATAGAATTTCTACTGCAATGAAATTTATGAAAAGTAAAAATTTTATATTTTCTTTAGGAAGCTTACTATAGGTATATTTTATCTAAAATAGTTTTCAAAAATCCTGAAAATGCTTAAATCGCAAAATGCAATAAAATAATTTTATAATTTTAATATTTATAATTATTTACATATTTTAAAATCCCATTAAAATCTTAAAATATATTTTTATAGAATTTTCATATTATTTTCAAAAATACAGAAACTTAAAAGCTAGAAAAATTGCTAAAATCGATTTTATGCATATTTCGATTTTAATTTATGTTTTTGAAAATCATTTCATAAAATATTAGATTTTCAACTTTTAAAAATTTCACTGCAATAAATTATGGAAAAGTAAGAAATTTTAATTTCTTTTAGAAGCTTACTTATAGGTATATTTTTCTAAAAATATTTTTCAAAATCCTTAAATGACTTGAATTGTAAAATGCAAAAATAACAAAATTTTTAATATTTTTAAATTATTTATATTTTAAAAAATATTAAAAATCTTAAAATCAATATTTTATAAAATATTTCATATTTTTTGAAAATACATTATACATTAAAAACTCAGAAAAATCTAAAATCTATTTATGATATTTCAGTTTTAACGTTTAAAATCAATTCTAAATCGTATCTAAAATTTCTTGATTTTAATATTTGCTAAAATCTTAATTTTCACATTTTAAATAGAATTTTCTAATTGAAATTTATGGAAAAGTAAGAAAATTTTATGATTTTCTTTTAGGAAGCTTACTATAGGTATATTTTATCTAAAATAGTTTTCAGAAACCTAAAATGCTTGAATCGTCAAAATGCAATAAAATACGTTTTATAGCATTTTTAATATTTATTAATTTTTACATATTTTAAAAATCCATAAAAATTATAAAAATCAATATTTTTATAGAATATTTCATATTATTTTCGAAAATACATGAAACTTAAAAGCTCAGAAAAATGTGTAAAATCGTATTTTATTGCATATTTCGACGTTTTAAGCGTTTGATGTTTTCTGGCAAAACTCATTTTTAGCTAAAATACTTAATTTTCAACTTTAAATAAATTTCTAAAATCTGAAAATGCCTTAAATCGTCAAAAATGCAATAAAATAAGTTTTATACATTTAATATTTATTAATTATTTACATATTTTAAAATCCCATTAAAAATCTATAAAAATCAATATTTTTAGAATATTTCATATTATTTTCGAAAAATATGAAACATTAAAAAGCTCAGAAAAATGTGCTAAAATCGTATTTTATTGCATATTTCGACGTTTAGAGCGTTTGAGTGCTTTTCTGAAAACTCATTTTAGCTAAAATACTACATTTCACACTTTTAAATAAATTTCTACTGCAATTGAAATTTATGGGAAAATAAGCAAATTTATGATTTTCTTTTAGGAAGCTTACTCAAGGTATATTTATCTAAAATAGTTTTCAAAAATCCTGAAAATCCTTAATCGTCAAATGCAATAAAATAGTTTTATAGCATTTAATATTTATAAATTATTTACATATTTAAAAAATCCCATAAAAATCTATAAAAATCAATATTTTATAGAATATTTCATATTTTTCGAAAATACTGAAACATTAAAAGCTCAGAAAAATGTGCTAAAATCTATTTATTGCATATTTGACGTTTAAGGTTTATGCTTTCTGGAAAACTCATTTAGCTAAAATACACATTTCACACTTTTAAATAAATTTCTGCAATTGAAATTTATGGGAAAGTAAAAATTTTATGATTTTCTTTAGAAGCTTACTCATAGTATATTTTATCTAAAATAGTTTTCAGAAAATCTGAAAATGCTAATCGTCAAAAATGCATAAATAGTTTATAGCATTTATATTTAAATTATTTACATATTTAAAAAATCCCATTAAAAATCTATAAAAATCAATATTTTTAGAATATTTCATATTATTTTCGAAAATACATGAAACATTAAAAAGCTAGAAAATGTGCTAAAATGTATTTTATGCATATTTCGACGTTTAGAGGTTTGATGCTTTCTGGCAAAACTCATTTTTAGCTAAAATACTTACATTTTCACACTTTTAAATAGAATTTACTGCAATGAATTAGGGAAAGTACAAAATTTAGATTTTCTTTAGAAGCTTACTCAAGGTATATTTATCTAAAATAGTTTTTCAAAAATCCTTGAAAATGCCTTAATCGTCAAAAAAAGTATATTTAATATTTATTAATTATTTACATATTTTAAAAATCCCATTAAAATCTATAAAAATCAATATTTTATAGAATATTTCATATTATTTTCGAAAAAACATGAAACATTAAAAAGCTCAGAAAAATGTGCTAAAATCGTATTTTATTGCATATTTCGACGTTTTAGAGCTGTTTGAGTGCTTCTCTGGCAAAACTCATTTTTTAGCTAAAATACTTACATTTTCACACTTTTAAATAGAATTTCTACTGCAAATGAAATTTATGGGAAAAGTAAGCAAAATTTTATGATTTTCTTTTAGGAAGCTTACTTATAGGTATATTTTATCTAAAAAAATAGTTTTTCAGAAAATCCTTGAAAATGCCTTGAATCGTCAAAAAATGCAATAAAATAACGTTTTATAGCATTTTTAATATTATAAATTATTTAAATATTTTTAAAAAATCCCATTAAAAATCTATAAAAATCAATATTTTTATAGAATATTTCATATTTTTTCGAAAAATACATGAAACATTAAAAAGCTCAGAAAAATGTGCTAAAATCGTATTTTATTGCATATTTCGACGTTTTAGAGCGGTTTGAGTGCTTTTCTGGCAAAACTCATTTTTTAGCTAAAATACTTACTTTTCACACTTTTAAATAAATTTCTACTGCAATGAAATTTATGGGAAAAGTAAGCAAAATTTTATGATTTTCTTTTAGGAAGCTTACTCACAGGTATATTTTATCAAAAAATAGTTTTCAGAAAATCCTGAAAATGCCTTAAATCGTCAAAAATGCAATAAAATCAAGTTTTATAGCATTTTTAATATTTATAAATTATTTACATATTTTTAAAAATCCCATTAAAAATCTATAAAATCAATATTTTTAAGAATATTTCATATTTTTTCGAAAATACATGAAACATTAAAAGCTCAGAAAAATGTGCTAAAATCGTATTTTATTGCATATTTCGACGTTTTAAGCGTTTGAGTGCTTTCTGGCAAACTCATTTTTAGCTAAAATACTTACATTTTCACACTTTTAAATAGAATTTCTACTGCAATTGAAATTTATATGAAAAGTAAGCAAAATTTTATGATTTTCTTTTAGGAAGCTTACTCACAGGTATATTTTACCTAAAAAAATAGTTTTTCAGAAAATCCTTGAAAATGCCTTAAATCGTCAAAAAATGCAATAAAATCAAGTTATAAGCATTTTTGAATATAAATAAATTATTTACATATTTTTAAAAATCACATTAAAAATCTATAAAAATCAATATTTTTATAGAATATTTCATATTATTTTCGAAAAATACATGAAACATTAAAAAGCTCAGAAAAATGTGCTAAAATCGTATTTTATTGCATATTTCGACGTTTTAAAGCGGTTTGAGGGCTTTTCTGGCAAAACTCATTTTTTAGCTAAAATACTTACATTTTCACACTTTAATATGGGACCAGTCTGGCAAATTGATCATGTTTTTTTTTTTTCGTCCGATTTTTTTATTTTTGGTGTACGTTTAGAAGCATATACGTTACAGTAATGACAAAGTTTCAATAAGATTGGCCAACAAACAACTGAGAAAAAAATATTTAGTGATTTTGACAAATGGCACCATGTTTTGCACACATTGGCACTATAAGTGGCTCTTCCGACAATCCCCACTGTTAGAATACGTCTAAAACTAATGTTGGCTGAATGCAATTAATCTAATATACCTTATTTTTGTTCTAAAAAAAATAAATTTGGTACGCTTTTGGCAGTCCCCAAAATATCTGCCTTTACCCCCACAAAATCAAAAAAATTTGAGATATTCCAAAAATTAGTTCAGCCAAATGTCAAACACACTTTGTTTTATATTGTCTTGAAAATCATTTCAATCCAATCATTATTAATGGTAAAGTTCAAAGCAATGAGGCGAAAATCTTGCTTTCGAGATATTTGGGTAAACGCGCGGACTAGCAAATTACGCAAGAAAATACAAAAAATCACGAAAATCGCACTATTTTGAGCTTCTCTTTGCATTATAAGTGATTTCTTATTGTTTCCCGTGTATGAAACACCGTTTCTTTAGTTCTACCAGAGGTAACATAGAAAACTCTTCTCTTATAGTCGGTAACATTTTTTTAAAGCCACCACCACCTTCCAGTATAAACTATACAAATAATATTATTTTGGCCTTCTTTTTATTAGTTTTTCTTATTTATCTTATGCATAATATCATTAATGAATAAATGATATAAGCAGAAAAAAGGTATTAGCAATAATAGCGTCAGTATAAAATATTTTATGAGCGGCGGTCAGACTGACGTTTTTGATAAAATCGATAAATGGTGTGGTGCATCATCATGGAACTCCCCCACCTCTGATATAAGCCCTCCTACACTGTAATGATGTTAAGTGGTAAATTTAGTGTATTATGAAGAAAAATAGACAGAAAATTAAAAAAACAATCAAAAAAAATATAAAAAATTCACCTCGCAGTTATGCATATATTTACCAGGCGGGTCGCCACCAGACATGTTTCAAGTAGCTATAATTTGGTTTAGAAACATCGTATTATGATGGGGTTTTCACCAAAATGTTGCCAAATACCTATACTATTTTTCTGTAAACAAAACCCAATTTCATATTTTTTCGAATAATTCTCATGACGCGCGAAAATTTGCCGGACTGGGTCCTTACTCACAGGTATATTTTATCCAAAAAAATAGTTTTTCCGAAAATCCTTGAAAATGCCTTGAATCGTCAAAAAATGCAATAAAATAACGTTTTATAGCATTTTTTAATATTTATAAATTATTTACATATTTTTACAAAATCCCATTAAAAATCTATAAAAATCAATATTTTTATAGAATATTTCATATTATTTTCGAAAAATACATGAAACATTAAAAAGCTCAGAAAAATGTTCTAAAATCGTAATTTATTGCATATTTCGACGTTTTAGAGCGGTTTGAGTGCTTTCTGGCAAAACTCATTTTTTAGCTAAAATACTTACATTTTCACACTTTTAAATAGAATTTCTACTGCAATTGAAATTTATGAGAAAAGTAAGCAAAATTTTATGATTTTCTTTTAGGAAGCTTACTCACAGGTATATTTTACCTAAAAAATAGTTTTCAGAAAATCCTTGAAAATGCCTTAAATCGTCAAAAAATGCAATAAAATCAAGTTATATAGCATTTTTGAATATAAATAAATTATTTACATATTTTTAAAAAATCACATTAAAAATCTATAAAAATCAATATTTTTATAGAATATTTCATATTATTTTCGAAAAATACATGAAACATTAAAAAGCTCAGAAAAATGTGCTAAAATCGTATTTTATTGCATATTTCGACGTTTTAAAGCGGATTGAGGGCTTTTCTGGCAAAACTAATTTTTTAGCTAAAATACTTACATTTTCACACTTTAATATAGAATTTCTACTGCAATTGAAATTTATGGGAAAAGTAAGCACAATTTTATGATTTCCTTTTTGGAAGCTTACTCACAGATATATTTTATCTAAAAAAATAGTTTTCAGAAAATCCTTGAAAATGCCTTAAATCGTCAAAAAATGCAATAAAATCAAGTTTTATAGCATTTTTGAATATTTATTAATTATTTACATATTTTTAAAAAATCGTAATAAAAATCTATAAAAATCAATATTTTTATAGAATATTTCATATTATTTTCGAAAAATACATGAAACATTAAAAAGCTCAGAAAAATGTGCTAAAATCGCATTTTATGGCATATTTCGACGTTTTAGAGCGGTTTGATGCTTTTCTGACAAAACTCATTTTTAGCTAAAATATTTAGATTTTCACACTTTTAAATAGAATTTATACTGCAATTGAAATTTATGGGAAAAGTAAGCAAAATTTTACGATTTTCTTTTAGGAAGCTTACTCATAGGTATATTTTATCTAAAAAAATAGTTTTCAGAAAATCCGTGAAAATGCCTTGAATCGTCAAAAAATGCAATAAAATATCGTTTTATAGCATTTTTTAATATTTATTAATTATTTACATATTTTTAAAAATCCTATTAAAAATCTATGAAAATCAATATTTTTATAGAATATTTCATATTATTTTCGAAAAATACATGAAACATTAAAAAGCTTAGAAAAATGTGCTAAAATCGTATTTTATTGCATATTTCGACGTTTTAGAGCGGTTTGAGTGCTTTTCTGGCAAAACTCATTTTTCAGCCTTAATCAAAAATCAAAAATTTATCTTTAATATTTATAATTATTTAATATTTTTAAATATTAAAATCTATAAAAATAATATTTTTGAATATTTCAATTATTTTCAAAATACATGAAAATTAAACTCAGAAAATGTCTAAAATCGTATTTATGCATATTTCGCGTTTTAGAGGGTTTGATTTTTTGAAATATTTTTTACTAATACTTACATTTTAATTTAAATAAATTTCTACCGAATTGAAATTTTGAGAAGTAGCAAAATTTTAATCTTTGAGCTTATATATATATTTTATTAAAAAAAATCAAAATAAAATCTTTGAATCTCAAATGAATAAAATCGTTTAAAATTTTTTTTATTTATTAATTTTAATTTTAAAAAAATCCTTTAAAAATCTATAAAATAATACTTTTATAGAATATTTCAATATTATTTCGAATAATTTGAAAACACTCAAAGTTTCAAAAAATGTGCTAAAATCGTATTTTATTATATTTCACGTTTTAGCGTTTATGTTCTGCAAACCATTTTTAAAATACTAATTTTCACATTTAAAATTTCTATGAATTAATTATGGAAAAGTAAGAAATTTTATGTTTTTTTTTAGGAAGTTACTCATAGGTATATTTTATCTAAAAATAGTTTTCAGAAAATCGAAATGCCTAATGTCAAAAATGCAAAAATCGTTTATAGCATTTTAATATTTATAATTATTTACATATTTAAAAATTAAAATCTAAAAATCAATATTTTTATAGAATATTTCATATTATTTTCGAAAATACATGAAACATTAAAGCTAGAAAATTAAATCATTTATATTTCGACGTTTTAGAGGTTGAGTTTTCTGCAAACTCATTTTGCTAAAATATTAATTTTCACACTTAAATAAATTTTCAATTGAAATTTAGGGAAAGTAAATTATTTTTTTTAGGAAGCTTACTCAGGTATATTTTATCTAAATAGTTTTTCAGAAATCATGAAAATCAATCGTCAAAATGCAATAAAATATGTTTAAATTTTTAATATTTATTAATTATTTATATTTAAAATCCATTAAAATCTAAAATCAATATTTTTATAGAATATTTCATATTATTTTCGAAAATACATAAACATTAAAAGCTCAGAAAATGTGTAAAATGTATTTATTGCATATTTGACGTTTAAGGTTGATGCTTTTCAAAAACTCATTTTAGCTAAAATACTTACATTTCAACTTTAAATAGAATTTCTGCAATGAATTTATGGGAAAGTAAGCAAAATTTTATATTTTCTTTAGAAGCTTACTATAGGCAATAGTTTTCAAAATCTGAAATCTAATAAAAATCAAATTTTCTTTTAAAGCATAAAATAATTTTTACAAAATTTTTTAAAATTTAAAATTTTTAAATTTTAAAAAATCATAAAAAATTTTATAAAATTAATTTTTATAAATTATTTCATTTTTTTTCAAAAAATTAAAAACTTAAAAATAAAAAATTTAGAATATTTTTATTATTTTCGATTTATAAGGGTTAAAGTTCGGAAAAATTTTAAACAAAATATTTTTCACTTTTAACGTTTAGCTTTCTGGCAAATTTAAGAAAAAAAAAAAATTTTTTTTTTTTAGGAAGCATCAAGGGTATATTTTAAAAAAAAAAATTTTTAAAAACAAAAACCCTTAAACTCAAAAATGAAAAAAATAAGTTTTGATTTTAATTAAAAAATTAAAATTTTTTAAAAAAATCCATTAAAAATCTATAAAAATAATTTTTTTTTTTAAAAAATTTTTAAAAAAATTTTAAAAAAACTGAAAAA
>WNWK01052151.1:0-12264 GCA_009830355.1 Cherax destructor | reverse complement strand
AACAAAAACCCAATATGTACACAATGGAGCTAGTCACCGGCAAACTTTTCCCGGGGGGCCCCCACGGGGAAGTGTTCTTGGCCCACTCTTTTCATTTACATTAACACCTAAAATGCATCTCAACACCAAACCCATATTTTTTTTGGGATAACCTACATACACTCCCCCAAAGCCCAGACACTAGCCAACCTGCAAATACTGAATTGCAGAAAATATTTACCTGGATGATGACCAACAAACTTACTCTCAATATTGATAAAACCTATTTTATCCAGTTTGGGAACAGAGCTACAAACGCACCTCTTAACATAATGATAAACGGGTCCCCTATCGCAAAACTCACAGAGGGAAAATTCTTAGAATACATCTTGACAGTGGCCTCAAATTTCAGACACATATACAACAAATCTCCAAGAAAGTCTCAAAGACCGTGGGAATACTATCCAAGATACGGTACTATGTTCCACAACCAGCTCTCCTTACCCTATATCACTCACTCATTTACCCCTACCTCACCTATGGAATCTGCGCATGGGGCTCTACATCAATAACTCATCTCAGACCACTAATAACACAACAAAAGGCAGCAGTTAGAATGATAAATTCTCACTCCAGGCAACATACTCCACCAATATTCAAAAACCTAAACTTACTCACCATACAAGACATCCATACTTTTACTGTGCCTATTACATACATAGAACACTCTATGCAGATATTAACCCACCACTCAAACTTCTCCTTACTAATTTTAACAGGACACATGACCATAACACTAGACACAGATCACTCCTCGATGTTCCCCGTGTCCACCTAACACTATGTAAAAACTCAATGCACATAAAAGGCACGAAAATTTGGAATTCATTACCTGTCATTGCCAAAGAAACCCTACCTGTACCCCAATTCAAAACGATGCTAAAAAACCACCTTCTCACCCAAAGATAATTGCTCCATATCAACCATTCCCAGCAAAGTAGAATAATCACTTAACGTAAAACCTGACTATTCAAGTCAATGTAATGTATGAATGAACGAATGAATGTAAAACCTGTTATGAATAATAATTACTTAGCTAATTATTCCCACAACACTTACATTATAATGACCACGTAAACTAACTGCAATGCAATTAATTGTTTTAAATTGTTATCTCACTCAATTAGTTGCATTGCTGCTATAAATTGCTACAATTAATTGATATGTTCAACTTATATTCAAACTTTATAACTTAGATATGCAACTTTACTTATTTTATAAATTATCAACCATAACATTTTATTATTTTATTATTATTATTGCTTAAATTTGTTTAATCTGATTTAATTAATTTTATAATGAAGACAAAAGTACAAAACTATGTTCAAATTTCATAGCTTAAATACTCACCTTTACTCATTGTATACTATCTACAAAAATTATTACAATTTAGTTTTAAGTTAATTTTAAGTCTGCCCAAAATGCCCTGCATACTAGGGGCTTTTGGCATGTACACCTCATGTAATCTCAATAACCAAATGTAATTCTTTGTATCATGTCCAAATAAAATTATTATTATTATTATTATTATAAGAAGAGAAAGAGCACGAGCTTGGCCAGCATTCTGGACCGTGATGATGCGAGTGCCGCTCTTGAGAGCGTGAAATGAGATGTCTTTACCAACATGGCGTAGCAGAGCCTTACCAATACTATGGTCTGAAAGATAGGTATTAGGAGAAGTCGGTCGCAGAGTAAAAAACTTTGTCCATTGAGTAGTTTGAAACAGAGAGTTTAAGGGGAGTGCGTGACGAGCTGGTCGTTTCTGAGATGAACGAGAAGGAAGTGTCGAATCGTCATGTGTGGGTCTTGGTCGTTTGGGTGTGGGACCGGGGGTGGTCCGATGGGAGACGGGCGAGCGATTCGAAAATTGCCGCACCGTCGAGGGAGAAGCCGGAATCAAGGTCAGAGAAGAGCGAAGGTCAGACGTATCGAAAGGGCCAGTCGGGTCCCTGGTACCTGAAGCAGGTGACGAACCAGCACCAGCAAAAGGTACAGGGGTATTAGGGTTGTCCGAAGAGTCGTCCATTAACGAGGTAGGGTCAGAACTAGGTGCGGTATCAAGGGGCCCGGGGGTAGGTTCACAGATTAGGGCATCCATGGTTAGGTTACTTCTTTCTTTTTGTTTTTAAGCAAAAAAAAAGAAAGAAAATAAAAATAAAAAAAAGAATAAAAAAAGGGGGGAACGTGGAGGAATAGCTCCTAGGAGGAATGAAAGGAGCGTAAATCCCCCTCCGCGCCCAAGAGGACCTCAACACCGCAAGTAGTGCAGATGCTGCTTGGAACCCGTGCCATACCCTACCCTTCATGCCAGTAAACCAGCAATCTGGGATAGCAACCTCACATCCACCGAGCCACCTCGGCGGACAAAAGAGAGGGCGGCCGGATATCTGGCACAAAGCATACCGCCTTTGGCCACCACCCCCGGAATCCGAAAGGTGGCCTCCAGAGATACACCCGTCGCCCGAAAGATACCCAAGGCCACCCCCCGGGAGACCGGAGAGGGATCGGGACATCCCCAGGCGATCCAGATTCCACGGCAAACTACACCACCGCCGAGAACCTCAACGGAATGGGATTGGACCACGATACCCTTCACCCTACCTAGGAACTAGGAAGCCTGTGGAGAGAAGCTCCCAGGGTAAAAATGGGAAGGAAATAAGGGAGGGATGAGGAGGAGGAGGAGGAAAGGGAAAAGGGAGGATGGGGAAGATGGGAAAGGGGAGGGGGGATTGGGGGGTAATTAGGTTCGGTCTGAGGAAGAAGACCAAGAGGTCCAATTCCTCAGACTGATAGCCTCTTTACCCTTAAAGAGGGGCAAATTTTAAAGAGGCGCCAGAAACAGAGCTCAGACAGTTTTTTTGTGCGACAGGGGTCCAGTGACTCAAGCTGGTCCTAGTGCCATTAAAAGACAAAGAAGGGAAGTAACCCCAGAGAGGGACTTGATACCTGAAGTCATTATAGAGGGGGATTTCCCTTCCAAACAATAACCTCTCCTCCTCCCTCTCCCCTCCTCCCTGTCTTCCATACGCCAACAAGAGTCTTCAATACAGGTATGTAATAATGATTTAAATGTTCATTTATATGTAATTGTCATTGTTTTGTGTATGTAAAACTATAGTTAAACTTTACAAAATGTATTTTCTTTATTATTTTTGGGTGTCTGGAATGGATTAATTGTATTTACATTAATTCTTATGGGAAATATTGCTTCGAATTACGGCTGATATTCTGGGTTCCACTGTAGTATATACAAAAAAAAATAGAAATTATTATTAAAGAAGTGCTAAACCTACAAGGGGCATACAGCACAGGGAAGGGTGCAGGGATTATTATTAGGTCATGCAGTACAGCAGGGCAGGGGATAGTGCAGTTGTAGAGGGTAGCAAGAGAGAGAAGTAGAAAGGAAAAAGGGCTGTGAGGAGTGCTAGAGGCATCATCATCAAAGTTTGTGAAGTAAATCAGTTGCTGACAAAGTCAACGAGAGAGTCTGGGTTCAAGGAGGGTCCATCAGCAAGAAGGGAAGGTAAAGTAAGGGCAGTAAAGCGGTGATGATGACGGAGGTAAATTCTGCGTGCTCGATGATAGAGTGGGCAGTCCAACAGAAGCTGGAACCTGACAATTTTCAGAGTGGAACAGGGCGCCTCTCCATGAGATACCCGTGAGTAAGATGAGTGTGGCCTCCCAACCTCAACATAGAATGCAATTTGTTATGTAGCAGATCAGACCAATGTTGTTGATAATGGGTGCGAAGGAATTACAGCAAAATAGTCTGTGAATGGAACACCTCTATATGAAACTGGGAGGTCACGTACTGCTGACCGCACAGCAGTGTCTGCCTTGTACATCAACATGACCGGGGACCCAACAAAAAACAATATCTTTGTGCTTGCTAGAGATACAGTATAACCAAAGATGGATACGAAGAACCAGGTTATGAGGTGTATCAAATTTTCTTATAGACTGTAAAGCACTAAAAGAGTCTGAAACTACCGCAAATGGTGACAGGCAGAGATGCAATACGGATAAGTGCTACGAGGATGGCATACAATTCAGCCGTAAAAATGCTAGCCGAGGATAGTAAATGCCCTTGCACAACGCTGTCTGGAAACACTGCTGCGAATCCAACGCCATCAGATGGCATGAGAATGATCAGAAGTGGTTAAGAAAAAGAGCGAGAAGCCACCATAGGCAGTAAGGCTTTTGCGCATGACAGTGGGGAAGAACAGACACGAACCGTCGGAACTTCTCAAGGGGGGTAGGGAAAAGTTAGATGCTACATGAACATAGAAAGGTGGTAACTGACAAGAGCGAATGTAGGCGAAGAGAAAAGCGACGAAGTAAACAGGGGCGATGAACAAATAAAGAACTTCTAACATCTGTTACTATCCTATACAGCCTCTCCTCACTTAACGACGGAGTTCCGTTCCTAAGACCACGTCGGTAAATGAATTCTTCGCTAAGTGAGGAGCACACTGTAATGGTAGTGGGTTTGTGTCAACCATCTTTGATATTGTCTTAATGTCACTTTTGCACCATTTATAACATTTCTGTTACAGTATACGTATTTTTAAATGTTTATACAGTAGTGTACTGTAATAAACAGAATAGAGGAAATCAGCTCTTAATATACATTAGGTATGCATGCTGGTCAGAGAGCCTGTCATAAGTCCGAGTCGTCGGTAAACGAGTACGTCGCTAAGTGAGGAGAGGCTGTATATGGAAGAATTGTGGAGGTCATAACAGCAAAGGCAATGAGCATTACGGTGATCAGACAAGGATGGAATATTCGCCTCTGCATAGAGGATCTTAACGGGAAGAGCGAAAAGCACTGAGGCATAAACATAATCCCTTTGATCAAGGCTAGAAAGAGTTGCAGGAGAGGTTGCCATAATTGAATTTTGATAAAATTAGGGCAGAATGTAGTCGAAGGAGAGTTCTACAATCAGCCCCCCATGAAAGATGAGCGAGGGTTTTAAGGAGGTTCAGCCGGTTATGACAAGTTGCCTTCAAGGAGGTAATGTGAAGTTTCCAGGATAACTGGTGGTCAAACAAAAGGCCGAGAAACCTGACCGTATCACGTTCTGGGATACGCGAGCCATAGAGGTACAATGGATTATCAAAGACGACAGAACATCTAGTAAAAGTAATTTGGTGTGTTTTAGTACTAGAAAATTTAAACCCATGAGTAGTGGCCCAATTGGAAACATGGTTGACTGCATGCTGGAGAGAAACTGCAATGAGACGACAGTCAGCGCCTGCACAAGCTATAGCAAAGTCATCAACATAGTGATGACCAAATATTAGATGGAATAATAGATGCCAGATCATTTATAGCAAGGAGAAAAAGGATGATGCTCAGAACACATCCCAGGGGGACACCTTCAGCTTGGACAAAGTCCGGGGAAAGCATATTATTAATCTGAACATGGAAATGTGTCTCGGATAAGTTCTTAAGGAAACTGGGAAATTAGCAATTGAAATTCTCCATGATTACAATCCAAACGCTACTCATCAATCCTTACCAGCCTGATAAGAAGGTAAAAAAAAAATTGTATGAGAGCAGACTACATAACATAAAAGGTGATATGAAAAAGACCTGGAGAACCCTATCTGAAATTCTAAGAAATAAAAAGATATCCAAGAACAAAATCATCAAATTATCAAAAACAGATGAACCCCTGCTCTCACCAACTGAGACAGCAAACAGACAATGTTTTCTTCTCCACCATTGGAAAGACTCTAGCGAGTAAAATCCCAAGCTCGAACACCCGCCCAACAGACTACCTCACCAACACCTACCCTGATACACTATTCCTAGCTCCAACCAACCCAATAGAAGTCTCGCTCATAATCAACACCCTTAACCATTTGGGGGTCGACAGGCCTTCTCGGAAACACGTTCTCAGGGTCGAAATTTTTTGGAAAAAAAAAAAAAAAAAAATTTTTCTTATGAAATGATAGAGAATCTTTTTCCGATCATAACACCACCAAAATTATGAAATTTGATCGAAAACTAACGGAATTATGCTCTCGCGAAGTTATCTGTCTCGAAGATGCTTACGCATCGGCGATTTCGCCCACTTTGAGACCTATTTCCGGCAAATTCCAATGTTTCAGTCTACTAAAATTATAGCTATTTCGCTAGAACTCCATTTCTTCTATCGATTGAGTACAAGAAACCGCCTATTTACCAATTTCAACTACCCAAAATAGTGGTCAGAAAATGGAAATTTGACCAATTTCACACAAATTTCAAACGATGCAAATTTCAAAATAGGGTCCAGAATAAACAAGGCAGACATTCCTGGCACTAAAATAACATCTTCTCTGTTCATTAGTCACGTCTCCAGGCCTTTTTTACATTACTTTTGATTTCCATTTTGAATTTTTATTCTCACAAAAAATAGAAGATTCATTGTTAAGTATACAACTGCATCATCGTAAAATGTATAAATAATATCAGAGCACTTGTGCAAGAATATTAGACTCGCCAGTTGATGTGTATTGGACGCATGGTGTGATTTGTTTACTCTTGAAAATCGGCAAAAATTGAACATTTTCGCTCAATTTCAAGGTACTTGTCATTGTCAAACCAATCAAACTCATCTCTATTTCTGTAATATATCTTCCATTCTATCAAATGAGACCAAGAAAACGAGAATACATCAATAAATACTATACGAAAATAGACTGCAAAGTTGCTGTTTTAAACAAAAAACGGTCAGGTTTTTTTTTCTCATTATGCGGTGTGTGCTGATGGATTTTTTTTATACTGCGCACACTGACCACATGGACCCATTCTTTCATATGTAGGCCTACCAGCCATTTCTTGCTTAATTTGAGGTTGCTAGAATTTACGCGTACTAGTACGGCACCGACCCCTGCTCGTAAAATGTACTAGTACGGCACCGACCCCAAAAGGGTTAAAAACAAGGCAGGTGACAAACAGCTTACCACCTTTTATGTATAAAAAAGCTTCTCAGGTACTGTCACCAATTATTGCAACACTCTTCAACAATTCCATTGAAGCCTCTACCTTCCCATCAATTCTCAAAATAGCTAGGGTCACCCCGATCCACAAAGGAGGTGATCAAACACACATAAATAATTATAGACCAATATCTAACTTACCACTGCTTTCTAAAATCTTCGAAAAATTAATTCATAGATCTATTCCTACCTCGTCTCACACAACGTACTCAACCCCTGTCAGTTTGGATTCAGGACCAACAAGAGCACAAATGATGCTATTAGACACATGCTAGAGCTAATATACACCGCACTTGAGAAGAAAAGTCCCACTGGGAATCTTCATTGATTTACGTAAAGCTTTTGATACAGTCGACCATGATTTACTGCTCACAAAATTAGCACACTATGGTATAAGAGGGCACTCACTCAACTACCTAAAGTCATACCTTAGTAACAGAAGCCAATACGTGTACACAAATGGAGCGAACTCTTCCACACAACAAATTACAATCGGAGTCCCACAAGGAAGTGTCCTGGGACCACTCCTATTCCTCATTTACATCAATGACCTACCGAATGCATCACAACTACTCAAACCCATATTGTTTGCAGATGACACAACATATGTCTTCTCTCACCCAAATCCAGTCATACTGGCCAACACTGTAAATGCCGAATTACAGAAAATATCAACCTGGATGACGACTAATAAGCTTACTCTCAATACTGACAAGACCTATTTCATTCAGTTTGGAAACAGAGCCACAAATGTTCCACTTAACATAACGCTCAACGGTTCACCCATCACAAGACTCACAGAGGGAAAGTTCCTAGGAATCCACCTTGACAGTAGCTTAAATTCCAAACACACATACAACAAATTTCCAAGAAAATCTCAAAGACAGTAGGCATACTCTCAAAGATACGCTACTATGTGCCTCAATCAGCTCTCCTTGCACTATATCATTCACTCATCTACCCTAATCTCACCTATGGAATTTGTGCATGGGGATCAACAACATTAAATCACCTTAGACCACTCATAACCCAGCAAAAGGCTGCAGTCAGAATGATAAATTCCCACTCTAGACAGCATACTCCACCAATATTCAAAAGCCTAAAACTACTCACCATAAAGAACATTCACACTTATTCTTGTGCATACTACATACATAGAACTCTACACTCTAATATAAACCCTCAGCTCAAAATTCTCCTCACCAACTTTAATAGGACCCATGACCATAACACAAGACAGATCACTTTTTGATATACCCCGTGTCCATATCACCCTATGTAAAAATTCTATGCACATAAAGGACCCCAGAATCTGGAATTCATTACCAGTAAATGCTAAAATAACTGTCTGAACATCAGTTTAAGACTCTTCTCAAAAATCACCTACTCACCCTAAACTAAATACTCATACTGTAAATTACTTTCAACAATGCTCACTGTTATTTTCCTATAATTTAATTTCAATTTTTACTATTATATAACCATCCTACAAAACACTTGTTACAATGTAATATCCTCATATAATAATTTGAACAAATTTATTAACTGTTACAATCTAATGTTTTAACTAAAACAAACTCAATAAATTTTTCTAGTATTAAGTACATAGTCTATAAGCCATTAGATTAAGCTGCCCTTAATGCCATGGTATGTTAGTGGCTCTCCTTGCACTTCAGTTCATGATTGTAATTACAAAATCTCGATGTAAACTTGCAATGAAATAAAAATTATCATTATCATCATCATTTTCCTTGGATATCTTCTAATATTGCTATTTTCAATTATAATAGTACACAGTGGCTATGAATTAGGGTGGTCAAAGTAAAAGTTGATATAAGGTGGTAGAGGCCTTAAGAAGAAATTATCATCATAACAGTGCTAAACCCATAAGGGTCATACAGCACTGCAGGGTAGGGCATGATAAAGGTTTAATGTGCTTAATCAGAGACTAACAAGAGTGGAGAGTAACAAAGGCAGAGTTAGTAAGGGTGGTGTGAAGTGTTAAGGAAATATAATCAAAGTTTGTGTAATAAATCTTGTTGCTGCCAAAGGTGGGGCCATCAGTGAGGAGGGAAGATACAGTAAGGGTGTTAAGAGCTGTGACGACAGAGGTAAATTCAATGAGCTCGCTGATAGACTCTACAGTCCAACAGAATATGGCAAACTGAAATTGGAACCTGACAATTCACACAGAGTGGAACTGGGCACCTCTTCATGAAATACCCATGAGTGAGACGTGTGTGCTTGATTTGAAGATGAAAAAGAGTAGTCTCCCAACCATGACCGATGATTGTATTACATCATCTTGGTCTAAGTCCATTCCATGGGTCTCCAAGGCAACTTGCCACATTTTCCCTGACTTTTTTCAGGTTGAAGGCATACCTCAACTGTGTTCATGGCACTAACCTTTTCCTGTTTGCCATTAATGACTTTGCCTCTGTTCTCCCTTCTAATGTTTGGTCATCTATGTAGACCATTTTGCTATAGCTTGTACAGGTGTTTGATCACACTTCCAACTAGGTCACCTCTCGAAAGTAAGTTTTCCATTACTAAAGCACACCAGATAACTTTCACAAGAATGCCTTCATATTGTTCTAAACCTGTATGGTTCCCATGTCCTTCAACAGGATATGGTAAAATTTCTGTGTTCTGTTTGACTGTCGATTGTCCTGGAAGTTTCGCATACCCTCTTCGAAAGCCACTTGTTATAGTTGAAGATTGAGATACTTATGCAACATATGGGAATCTTTATTGAAGAAACGTTTTGCCACTCAGTGACTTCATTAGTTCATACAAAGGAGAATGGTGAACAGGAGGAGTGAGGTAATCAGTCCCTCAATCTTGAAAAGAATACAGCATATGTGTGACAAAGTCGCTTATATACTGTAGACAGGTGAGGTGAAGCAGTTGTACGAGGTATCACACTTGACAAATGCAAATGTGGAAGTAGGTCTTCGTCCAAAGGTTGGACAAGTGTTGAAAATTTCCTTGTATCAAGATCCCAATGATGTTGCAGTGTGACAGATGTGATAAATGGTTTAAAACTGACAAGTTGAAGAGTGAGACACTTATGCAACATATGGGAATCTTTATTGAAGAAACGTTTCTTCAATAAAGATTTCCATATGTTGCACAAGTGTCTCAATCTTCAACTTGTCAGTTTTAAACCATTTATCACACTTGTTATAGTTGCCTGAACTAACTTAAAACCCTTGCCCATCTTGGGGAGGCTGATAGATTCTCTCTTTTGCACTTTCATTCTGCCATAATTTTTATCTAAACTGGACTACGGTGATGAATTGTATTCTTCAGCCTCCCCTGCTACTCTATAAACTTTAACCCATTTGTCATCAAGGGTTGCACTCATGTCTTGTTGATCTTCCTCAGTCAAGAGACTACATACAGAGATGAACACCCAGTCTTTGCGAGATTGATGTGATACCCATTCTTCACAACCTTGATGATCCTTTCACGTAACAGGTATTAGCATGGCTATTTTTTTTTTAATAGTTGCCTCCATTTATTACACCCCTTTTCCCTCTACATTCACTACAGGCTTTCCTTCATTTACCTTCACTATGTTTGTGTATTTTACTTTTCCCTCCTTGGGAAGCTCTGACAATTCATGTTGGCTTCTCCCTACTTTATGTCCCAAAGCTCACTTTCCCCACAGTGTCACCCTTTCTTTAATGAATGCCCCCATTCTCATGCCAGACAGCATACACCAATGGTTCCAGATGTCAGGTATGCAACTGTTTCTCCCGATAGACTAAATCAAGGCTGCTTACTAGAATTCCCCAGCAGTTAGAATATGTGCAATTCTCGGTCATGTCATACACATTGCATTCATGTCCGCCTAATCATTCGTAGTCATTTCAGACTTCCAAAGTGCTTGCAGGCTACCCTATTATTATAATCAGAAGAAGTGCTAAACCACAAGGGTCATGCAAAGCAGGGCAGGATGCAGGGATATTGGGTAGCAAGAGGGAGAGGGATGATTATTAGGGTATGGAGTGCAGTGGATAGTGCAGGGGTAGAGGGTAGCAAGAGATGGAGGTAGAAAGGACGGAGGGAAGTGCTAGAGGCATCACCATCAGAGTTTGTGTACTAAATCAGTTGCTGTCAAAAAGTCAATGAGAGTGTCTGAATTAAAGGAGGGTCCATCAGCAAGAAGGGAAGGTAAAGAAAGGGCAGCAGAGCGGAAACGACATTGGAGGTAAATTCTGCATGCTCATTGATAGAGTGGGCAGTCCAACAGAATGGGGCTAACAGATATTGGAACTTGACAAGGTTCACAGAGAGGAACAGGGAGCCTCTCCATAAGATACCCGTGAGTATGAAGAGTGTGGCTGATGCGAAATCGGGAGAGAGTAGTCTCCCAACCTCGACATTGATGACAAGAAGATGGCCAGAAACTTATACACGGTTTAATAGAATGAAGTTTGTTATGGAGCAGATCAGACCAACGTTGTTGCCAACGGATGCGAAGGTGGGTAGCAATTACAGCAAAATAGTCCATGAATGGAACACCTCTATATGAAACTGGGAGGTCATGTACTGCTGACCGCGCAGCAGTGTCTGCCTGTTCATTGCCCTGTACGTCACCATGACCAGGGACCCAACAAAAACTATGCTTGCTAAAGAAACGGCGTAGCCAAAGTTGGATACGAAGAACTAGGGGGTGAGGTGTATAAAATTTTCATATAGCCTGAAAAGCACAAAGGGAGTTTGAAACGACCACAAATGGTAACACAGGCATAGATGCTATACGGATAAGTGCTACAAGAATGGCATACAATTCAGCCGTAAAAATGCTAGCCGAGGATAATAAATGCCCTCGCACGACACTGTCCGGAAACACTGCCGCAAATCCAACGCCGTCAGAAGACTTAGAACCATCAGTGTACACTGCGATGGCATGAAAATGAGAGCGGAAGTGGTCAAGAGAAAAAGAGCGAGAAGCCAAAGTAAACAGGGGTGACGAACAAATAAAGAACGTCTACTAACATCGGTGACTATCCTATATATGGAAGGATTGCGGAAGTCATGAGAGAGAACATAATAGCGAAGGCCATGAGCATCACGGCGATCGGACAGGGATGGAATATTCGCTTCTGCATATTATTATTATTATAATCAAATAGAAGCGCTAAACCACAGGGGTTATACAGCGCTGCAGGTTATTGTAGGATGCAGGGAGAGTGGGTTGTAAGAGGGAGATGGACGATTAGTAGG